>MCJB01049909.1:0-177029 GCA_002018475.1 Nicotiana obtusifolia
TATATATATATATTTTAGTAATATATTTATACACTTTGGTAAAATATTAACAATAAAGCGACCAACTTTAGTCGCCAATATATATACCTTTCTATTGGCGACCAAAGTTGGTCCCCAAATGAAAATCTGATTTATTTTAATTTTCCAGATAAGCGACCAACTTTGGTCGCTTATTGCACCATAAAATTTCCTCCGAGAAGCGACCAAAGTTGGACGCAAAATTAAATTCTGATTTAATTTAATATTCATGGAAGCGACCAACTTTGGTCGCTTATGTCACCATAAAATTCCTTCCAGTATGCGACCAAAGCTGGTCGCCAATTTAAATTCTGATTTAATTTAATATTCAAAAGAAGCGACCAACATTGGTCGCTTTGTTCCCCAGAAAATTTCCCTTCCCTAAGCGACCAACTTTGGTCGCTAATATTAAACGTGGGTCCAGTTGGGCGACTAAAGTTGGCCGCCATTTTTGAATTTTCTTTGACCAGTTTTGTTTGACCAGCCCGGTCAAAATGTTGAACAATTTAGCGACCAATGGGCGACCTACTTTGGTCGCTATTTTATTTAAGTTTTTTTTTCATTTTTTTTGTCTATATTAGCGACCAATGTTGGTCGCTTTTTTTGGCAGACCAACTTTGGTAGCTAATATTTGGTCTCTATATCCCTGATTTCTAGTAGTGGAAGCACATATACCGAAGGGTCAAGTGGAATAACGTCCATGCATCCGTTTACTTATCACAGCTGTTATGAACTTATTATTTAAAAATAGTTTCCCTTATCAAAGAGACAATTGAGAAAGAAAAACATACAAATTTCATAAAAAGGAAAAAAACACAACTTGTTTCTTGTCTTACATAAAAAAACCTCCTTCAAAATACTCTCCGACAAGGTATAATGGGAATACACTCGTAAGCTTTTAAGAAGTCAAAGATCGCGCACCTTAAGAAATCCAAATTCTTCTTTTTCATCTTTCTTTGTTCTATTTCCCAGAGAAAGATTATGGCTTTTGCTAGGCGCCGCATAGTTAAAATAATAGTAATATAGTAACTACTGACGGCGACAAAAGTAAAAAGCGTTTTTGGTGGACGGGAAGATGAGGAAGGAGGCTACGCATATAGATAGGAACACACAACTTCCAATGCTAGACGTAAAAAGAGGTTTAGTAAACTATGTAATTGGG
Source organism: Nicotiana obtusifolia (assembly GCA_002018475.1). Classification (NCBI taxonomy): domain Eukaryota; kingdom Viridiplantae; phylum Streptophyta; class Magnoliopsida; order Solanales; family Solanaceae; genus Nicotiana; species Nicotiana obtusifolia. Next base: position 1,181 of record MCJB01049909.1, read on the forward strand.
TCGATATTTAAAAAAAGATGGTAAAAACTATATGAAAAGCAAAATTTTGTGGCTGCTGGGATTCGAGCCCAGGCCTCAACGGCCACAACGTGGAATTCTCACCACTAAACTACATCAACTTTGATGTAATACGCGTTTCTATTATTTCTATGACTGTGTAAATGAAGTTTCCATGCTCCTATGCTAACGAACAAGCTAATATTCTGGTTATAAAACAACCACACACCTGATATTTTTATCTAAGCAATTCTTGATATGTACGTAATTTTTATGAATTAATTAGCTATAAAGCAACCCTTCTGAGTTCTGAATTCTGACTATCTAAGATGCACGATTATTATTGAAACGATGAAAAACACTTAATAAATAGAATATTTCGTCCTTTCTTTATGCTTCTCATTGATATCAAAGGGTTTAAAACGGCCTGTGATTGGGCTCGGCAAGTTTAAAGAGGAAATGAGGCATCGTGGACATTTAACATGTTGAAATTAGAAAATGTCTTCTTTAGATTTCTTTTTGTCTAAAAGATAAATTTTCTATGTGTAAAATATAGATCTCTTATGTGTCAAAATAAATTTCTCTTGTATTAAAAAATAGATATAGGACCATAAAACTAAAAAAATTTTGTAAAGACCCAAAACATCATTCCAAGTTTAAAACTGTACTGTCCATCTGCAGATATATGTGCTTTTGAGTTATTAAAATGGTGTTATTAAGTTTTACTAACTTCATACACAATAAGTTTCTCATAATTTCTTGTTAGAGCTACTCCGACACATTTTTATTTTTAATAACATTTAACTTTAAAGATCATATTTTATCCTTAATGAATCAATAAGATAGCTTATAGTCACATGATATTTATGGCTTATTTTAGAATATAAATTTTAAAATAAAAATTTTCTTAAACTGTATGCACAATCAAGAATATATTATTCTCAATAGAATGGCGATAAGAACTGGTGTAACGGTAGTAGTAGTAGTAAATAAGAGTATCTACAAAAATGCCTTTAAATTAAGTAATCATTATATAACTATCTATGTATAATTATTCACCACATAATAATCGTTGTATTATTTTCGACCATAACATTCTTGCAGTTTCCAAATTCACCACATAACAGCAGTTGCATTATTGTTCGCTGCATGTATGATATTTGCAGTAATACTCATAACTATTTGGGTTGAATCTTGGCCAACCAAACGCCGCCGCCAGCAATTTTCCGGCCTGAATCCGGTCAGTCTTCCGGCGAGCCCCGTGGGTTTCCGGCGCCCTCCATCCAGGTTCTTCTATATCAATATCGCTCCCCAAGGAGTGTCAACTTTCGGTTTGACATCTCGTCTACAATTCAGGTTCCTTTGTTTCCTGATTTATTATACTTTATTGCTTTAACTCGTATGTTATTTGTCGATTTTTGCTTAATATATCGTGCTATCTGTTGTTTTCTGTCGTATACTCTGTTATCTTTCTGTTGGTGTGTTCTTGCTAAGTATCTCACATTCTTGTTATAGCATTATTGATTGTTGTTCATCATTGGAATTATTTGCATTGACTTGATTTATTATACTTTGTTGCTCTAATTCATCCGCTACTTGTCGATTTCTGGGAAGCCTTCATGTTAGTTGTGTTCTTGCTAAGTAGTTTACATTCTTAATCTGCTTTTGGGACTGAGCTGTAGTACTTCTTTATTGTAGTTCTTTCCTGGTCTAGTGTCAGTATATTGGTTGGGGTGAGTGATAATAGAGTAAGGTCATGTCCTCGGTGGGGTGGAGGGATGAGGGGCAAGGGCAATAAGGAAGGTAGGGGAACCTCTAGGCTGAGAGTTGGATCCTGAAACAAAGGGACTTTGACAAAAAAAATTATTGAATTAGCGATGATTCTCTAGAAAGGAGGATCAACACAACATATGTCCAGGAGACCGACAAATGTGGATTCTAACCACTTATTAGTGCCTTCTTGCTTTAGCTTTTAGTCCGAAAGTAGTGATTTTTATTTCAAAATCTAATGAAAATGTGTGAATTGCAGGTATGCTGGAGGATGTGAGCTCAATAAAGAAATCTAACTCAAAGAGGAGATGTCCTAGCTCAAACAGTCAAGAGAAAAAGTGCAAAGAGTAGTGCGGTCCGCAGAATTAATTTTGCTGCCGCAAATGCAGATACTGAGCTATAGAAAATGAATTGTGATCGTAGATTAAACCCTGAAGCTTCAGAGGATCTTAGCAGAAATGCGGTCCGCACACCAAAATGTGCGGTTGCATTTGAAGCTCGCACTGACAAGATTGAGAGATCAGAGAAGATGCAAAAAGACAAGTCTGAAGCCTCCTTGAAGCGCGGTCCACAGCCAAATTGTGTGGTCACACAAGTTTATGCGCGGTTGTAGAATCCCTTCAACTGACAAGCATTGCAAGAGCAGCAAACGAAAGTGTGGAACGCAGATGAAATTACGCGGCCGCAGAATTATCCGAAGGGCATTTTTGTCAGCGAATTTCAAAGCACTATAAATAGATGAGAAATACTTTTTTTAGGGCAACTTTTATACTGTAGCAGCTACTAGCGGTTAGACTTAGCCATTTCGGGCAATTTGTGACTACAATTAGAGAAGACCTATTAATTTACTCTTTAATTTTAATTTTATGTCTTCAATTACTTCTTCTTTTTTAGTTTTCTATGTCTATGATTATGAGTAGCTAGATTTTATCTAGGGTTGTGATCCAATCCTAGTGTGTAAAACTTATGAGTGTTTGATATTAATGCTTGTTATTGATTGGGTATATGTTATTTAACCTTGTTTATGCTTCATATCTAGAATTAATAGTTGCAAACATCATGCATATTTGACTTAGTTCTTACTTGAGAAAGAGGAACCTAGTCTAGGAAAAATTGGCTAACAAGAAATTGAACTAGTTGAAGAGAATTTGAACTAGAGATAGGGAAAATCCCACTTGGACTCATATTAATTATTTTGATTGCTACCAATTTGGTCTTGAGAAAGGTAATTTGGACATAATTACTCTTTGACCGAGAGGTATTGAGCGGGTACTTGAGCATTGAGAGTCATAACAAATCTCGATCTACCAAACAAGCATAGATTTACTCTACCAGTTAGGTTTACACCTAGGTGAAGGTTACAATCCTAGGCTTTTCCTTTATTTGATAAAAATATTTCACACATTATTTGCTTACTAGTTGGTTCAATCTCTTAGAAGTTAATTTAGATAACAATCTCCTACAATTGTTTGAAAGCTAAATTTGGTTATTTCAAGTCCTTTTTTCTTGAGTGTTTACCTTAGCACCAACTTAAATTCTATGTGTATTCGACCCCGATTCGTGTTGGGATTTATTATCAACGGCTATCTCATACTCTTTAATTGGGTGTGAATTGGATGTGATTAATTTTTGGCACCGTTGTCGAAGAGTTTATGGTGTTAACTATACACTTGAGTTTGTTTCTTGAAATATCTTCTTTTACTTTCGTGATTCTAATTTGTTAAAGTAATTGTGGGTTCGAAATAGCGAACAACGAACTTAAAAACTTATTATTAAGAGAAGTGGATGGCGAAAAAGAACAACTTAATGAAATGCCCCAAACTCCATAACAAAACTGCCGAGACGTGATCAACGAGACAATGTGCCTAAGTTAGCAACAGTTTCGAAAATTATCATTAAATTTTACACAGAGGCCACAAAAGTGATTAACTACAAGGAGGAAGAGGAAGAGATCATGTGCCGCCTGTTACTTTTGTGGCTGGTTAGCAACCGTTTCTAAATTGTTTGGATTTTAAATATAAGCCACAAAAGTGATTATCTCATGTCATTCTACCGCGTTTAGCCTGCGTCGTTTTTTATTTTTTATTTTTTGTGTGCTTGTGTAGCTAAAAATTCATGTAAGGAGTTCATATTTTTCATTCCTTTCTTGTGAGTTCAAAATATCCGTTTAAAAAAAAAAAAGAGTTATATACTTAAAAACTGTGTCAAAAGTATTTCATTTATTCTATATTTATTTAAAAGATGTTTAAAAGTTTAAATAAAATAATTTGTTGGATGAGGAGTGCGTCGCTTATTTTTTCTTTTGTGTGCTTGTGTAGCTAAAAATTCATGTAAGGAGTTAATATTTTTCATTCTTTTGTTGCTAGTTCAAAACATCCTTTTAAAAGATTGTTAATGCAGGATTAGTAATCCCTTGGTTTATTTTATGTTTGGTTTGGGGCATTAGTTAATCCGGTGATAATTTTTACACTAAGTCGTCTGGTACGAACACAAGTAATGCAGGGATTGTAGTGCTGGGATTATTTTTTATCAAGTGTTTGGTTCATTGTATTAAAAATTAGCTATGCAATGTATAATCTAAGCTTGTGTTTGGTTTAAAAATGTACAAAATCTTCTTTACAATTATACCCTTGAATATTCTTCTTTCTGTATATAAAGAAATTTAGGAAAAGGGTTTGAGAGGCGGTTTAGTAATTTTAGGGTCTTATCCAGGTATAGTTAATGCAGGATTAGTAATCCCTTGGTTTCCTTGGTATTAGCTAAGCCCTTCTATGAGGTATAAGTAATCCATGTATAGGGTTTACATAAATTGAATTGAGCAACCAAACATTGTATTGGACGGATTAAATTTTTATACATGGGTTATTTTACTTAGTACAGTCTACCAAACGACCCCTAAATGGTAGAATTAGTTATCCCATATAGAAGGTGGGATAACTAATCCCATGGATGGAATATCCCACCCATGAGATATCCCACCATTGTACCAACAACCTCTTATGGTAAAAATTTACTTTTATTTGATATTTACATCAAACTATACTAATTTATCATGATTAAGTAATAAATTAAGACGAAAATATTTATTAATTAACCTAATTTAGTGATAATAATATTTGTGAAAGCATGTTTTATGTTTTCATTTGATTTGGTATAAATATTGAATTCGGTAAATTTTTACCAACTTTTGACATGCCTATTAGTTGACAAGATTAACTTTTCATTTACCTAATGAATTAGGAAATTTTCAAGACCAATTATTATTCTTTTCAAAAGAAAATATTAACCACTGATCAGTTTTGATTACTATAATTTGTTACCATAATAAACTGCTCTTATTTTATTTACCAAAAAAAGAAACAACGATCAATTGACAACACTAGTTCTTTACACTCAGTAAATTGTCCTCTTTTACGGTTAATAATTCTCCGTAAGCAAAATATAAAAAGAAGAAACTTATATTCTCTGACCGCACTCTCATGGAAAAAGCACAATCCGCACCTCTACACAAAGCTGCACTCTGCACCGTAGATCATATTTCAATCAACGACTCATATTCAGGTTCGGCCTTTCACACGGATCACCATTATTATCCGTCGATTAACAATCAAATTCCCCCAAAATTTAGCGGCTACGATTTTAGCCCCGCCACATTTCAAACCGCCCACGAAATCCACGACGCCCAAATACACCAAACATAAATACCCACCACCCTTCACTTATAAACTCGCCGAGTACATTTCATATCTGATATCAAATCAAATCCAAAACCCTAGAAGCTTCTTTTATCTTCAAATTTCTGTGTGAAAATGTCTGGTCGTGGAAAGGGAGGCAAGGGATTGGGGAAAGGAGGAGCGAAGAGGCACAGAAAGGTGCTAAGGGATAACATCCAGGGAATTACGAAGCCAGCCATTCGTCGGTTGGCTCGTAGGGGAGGCGTGAAGCGTATATCTGGTCTGATCTATGAGGAGACACGTGGAGTGCTGAAGATCTTTCTAGAGAACGTGATCCGTGATGCTGTTACCTACACTGAGCACGCCAGGAGAAAGACTGTTACTGCTATGGATGTTGTTTACGCACTCAAGAGGCAGGGCAGGACTCTCTATGGATTTGGTGGTTAGGTTGTTTAGTTTGTGATTTTAGCTTGGTGTAATGGTAGTAATTGTAGATTTTCTGGAAATTTCTGTTGTGTCTGTGTTGGTTTCTCAGCAGCTTTGTTCTAAGTTGTTGTTCTTAAAGGTGTTGATATTGTAATTTCTCATTGCAGATTCAAAGAACAAAGTTCAGTTTCTAGAAATTATGATGGTTATATTCTGGCTCGTTGTTGCTGTTAATTGATTGATTGAAACGACTTATTATATGTGCAATCCTCCAAATTTTCTATTTTTACCTTGATTTGATTGATATTCCTAATAAACACCTACCTTGTTCAAATTTGTAGTTCAGTTCCTTCTTACATTGATGTTTTGTGTTGATTGTCGACTTCTGCACTTTATTTAACTACTGATTGCTAGTAAAGGATTTTGATCTGAGTTGAGCAAGTTAGGTATGGTGTGTTCAAGTGAAGGAAAACATGGAGAGGGACATTACTGCAATCATAGCGGATGAGTTCCAATTCTTTTATGTTTGCTTTGAAACTGTTTTACTGTTTATCATACTTGTAGGCTGTAGCTAGCTGTGGTTCTGTTAAATTGAAGTTGCTTATTTTGTTGAAAAATGGTAGTTTAATTGGCTGACTGATGCATAGGTCTTACAGCAACATAGTCATACCCATTTATATGTCAATCTTCATTTGCATCACCACTTTGTTTCCACTGTTGGGCATGTAAGTTGAGAGTTAGGGCTATATTTCCCCCTCATGATACCCCAAACATGTCCTAAAACAGGAAAACAGGAAGTTGCAAGACGGTCACATTTCATTATCAGGCGCCTTTTTCCTTTTCTTCTTAATTTTGGAAGCTGTCTCAAGAGTTTGGTCTTTGCACTATTGGATCAAGTCTTTATCATGGTATCAGTCCTTTGAAATGAATTATAAACAAAAAACAGAAATTTTACTGGTAAATTCAAGCTTTATCCATTTCCATTTCCATTTCCGAGTTGTCAAATGCTGCTCGGCCAAAATCTTGAGACCCTTTTTCTTGGTTCCTTAAATTCAAGCTTTATGCGCGAAATGGTTTCTCTTCTTGAAGTAAGATGCCCTCAGTAACCTCAGCATAAGTTAAACCATTACATAGGGGAGCAATTAAGGAGCCTTGTGCTAGTAAATGATCAAGAGTTAAAATAACTAGGTCAAATACTTTTTACTTTAAGGTGGAGAACTGAAAGCTGTCCTCTTGAAGTTGAAGGTATAACAAAGGAAATCTGTTTCACAACCTTCCTTACATGTTAATGAGAGATGAAAGGGGGAAAACTAACAAAAATGTGAATTGGACCAACAATTAACGTCTGATTTAACTAATTTCTTTTTTGATTCTTTCCAATCGTACTTCTCAGCAGTTAAAGTGTGATAATAATTTCTAATGCCAAACAAGACCGAAGCTGAAACTTAAGGATTAAGAGGGTTCTCTTGTTGAGGCTGGCATCTTTAGAATCAGAAGTCAAGTTTCTGCTTCATTTTCTCCTTGGCTCAACATTAACATGAACCCTTAGAAATCATTGCTTAGTCCAGCACAATAACAGGATTTGTATCTAAAGTTTATCCAAAAACTGTGTGTGGGTGTGAGAAGAAGACTTCAGCAGATGCCAATCCCACAAGAAATTGATATAAATCAGAGAGAGTGGTAGTGCGAAATACTTGCTTACAGTAGAGAGAAACAAATTAGCAGTAACCGTGTTATGTTATGTTGATAGAAATTCAAATCACAAAGGTTAACTCTGGACAAGTCACCCTTCACTTTTAGCAATGAGCTATTACCACAACAGAAACAACAGTTACATACATTCACCTATCGAACGACTGTTCAGCTTTAGATTTCAGAAGGTTACACCTTTGAAATACATGAAATTGTTGAATTGCAAAAGTGCAGAAAAACCCAAATCAGTGTAATAAGAGCACTGGAAATAATCTGACCCATATGCTTGTGGTTATTACTAAAACAGTTTCCTCAAGCACTATCCTTAGAAAAAGAGGCCACAACAGAAACCAAGATGACTATGAATATTCATTCACACTTGTTCTGGATGACAAAATTCACATTTTGAATTGCTCTAGTCCAAAAAGTAATAATATGAACTGTAATCCCAAAACCAAAGAAAGAATATCACACAATTACGAATTAGTACCTAAAGAATATGAGCTTCAGTGTGTGCATTCAGTGGAAGTTTCTATTTTCATAATGAGCTGCTTCTACATTTTGATCAGTGGTTATCAAGTCTGCATTTTCATCATTAGTTGGTTCATATAACTGGATTTAGATCAATGTTATCCATTCCATCAGCCAGCTGATCAACATCTTGATTAGGAACCTGTTCATTAGCGCCTCCATCTTGATTATTAGGAACCTGTTCATTAGCGCCTTCACCTTGTTCATCATCAAGTTGATCTTCATTATTCATCGGAACATCATTATTCCGGTAAATAAGCTTGTCCCTGCCACAAATATACTAATTTGTATTAACACCTTATAAATCATTATCAGATATGCATAGAGTTGCATTTTGCATATTTGTAAGGAACTTACAATTTCATCAAGAATCTTCCTTCTTTATAGTATATGGACGGTTGGGGGACTCCAATCTGGAGAAAGGAATAAATTCTGTATATGGGAAAATATAAAGAGAGAGAACTGCACACATCCTCTTTTTCATGAAAATCAAATCCTCTTTGTTATTAGTATCTTACAAGTTTCCACCCTAGTAGCATTCCACATCCGACACAGTAAGCATCGGCTAAGGTATATCCATTATCTTGTACAAGATATTTCTCGTCGTCCAGTACTTGTACATTAAACCTGCATATATAAAGGTATTCAACGTAGGCATATAGACCGCAGAAACATTGCATGTATAGATACCCAGTTTTAAAAATTGCATGAAATTAGGAGACTTACACTTTATGGTAGATCCCTAGAGTCGAGTTTGACACCTGCAAAATGTACTAGACAAAAAATTGAGCATTATAGCTGTTCTGTGCTTAGTCAAGAAATATAAAAGAACAACGCAAGAGTACTGATTCAATGCTTAATCACAACTCGTGATACAAATAGCTGATGAAATTAAGCGATTGAATCTTACATATCCTCTTTATGGAATCAGTAGCGATTACATCAAAAGATACAAAATCGTTTTTCCTAAACGAATAGTTAAGTACAACTCAACAGAAATTAATTAAAGATTGTCCTAAATGTAGAGTATCAAAAGGAAATGTCTGTAGCCCACAAAACCATCTGGTGTGTTCACAAACAAATTCATACTGAATTGCAAGGAAAACTCAGAACTCCAGGGTCCCAAAACGTAACATTCAACATAAAATACTACTACGGGTATATATGAATGAAAAAATGATGCAGAGAGAGTGAGAATCCATACATTAAAAATGCGATCCTCGCGAAATGCAACTGGAGTTCTGCACATACAACAATGGATGTAATTGACAAGTGGATTCATATCGCATTCAACTAAAAAGAGTCTTCCCATTGTATCAACTTTTTGTATCAAGAAGCAACTCCTAATAGATATGTTTCAACTCCTGGACCTGTTACAGAAAAAAATTTACTTCAACAAAGATAGAAAATGGAATAGAAATAACAAAGATACACTGCTGAAAAATCGAGTTTATCAATGGAATATAGACTGCTTCTAACCTGATAAAGAACGAAACTGAAAAAGAGTTTTGGTGATCAATGAGAATTGAAGAAAGTGAAAAGTGGATGGGATTTATAAGGGAGTGGATGCCTAATACTTCTGAAATGCAGAAGACCAAATATAATGGGAATGAGAAGAGAATGTTGATATAGAAAATTCAGTTCTTGATTCTTGAATCAAAGTTGGAGAGAGCTCTGTTCAGACCGTTAATTCAGAGAGGAGGGAATTTTGAAACAGCTTCGCGAACCCAATTAAACAAATGTTTTACCTTTACTAGGAATTCCTTTTTCTTTTATTCTTAAGAAGATTTTACAATTTACCCTCTAAATTATACATTATTTCAAATTTCTGCTGTCTTGTTGACATTTTACTTTGCTGCCTTCTCCATATGCACTGACTTAAAAAGGTACTAAAGAATAAAATACCATTTTGTGTTTCTTTTTCCTTTTTTCTTTACTAACTAAAGAGAAATACAGTTATATTTGGATCCGTCTCCTTTCCATTATAGTTCTCTTGAAGTCCTCAAAGCGACACTTGTAAAATTTAAATTTGAAGGTCATTAGTTCGATAGATTTTATCTCCATGTTTGATAATAATACGATGGAGGTTCCTGCAAAATAAATTAAAACCACGTTTCAAGTTCTACATTTCAGTATAATTTAAGTCTCCAGCTTTGGTAAGAAAATGGTCGGATTCTTGCCAAGTTAAATACAAAAAGAATATAAAACCTTATTTCAAATTCTAAATTTCACTTATAATTTAAGTGAATTAGATAATATTTTGATTTAAGTATCTTTAATAATATCTGGGATTGGATCAAGCACAAAGGTGTCGTGGTGTAGTTGGTTATCACGTCAGTCTAACACACTGAAGGTCTCCGGTTCGAGTCCGGGCGACGCCATTTCTTATTTTGAAGCTTCAACTTGAGGATTACACGGGTCCTCTTGTTGAGGTTGGCATCTTCAGAATCAGAAATGAAGCTTCTGTTATCTTGTCCTTGGCTGAACATTAACATGGACTCCAGCACAAGAGCAGGATTTGTATTTGTCAAAAGGAATACTTTGCTAAAGATAACTTTCTAGAATTATTTTCTACAAAAATGGTAGTGTAGTCCAGCACAAGAACAAGATATGTAGAAGCATTTATAGGCCAGCGGTAAACTTCAGTTCTTGTGCAACCTTTCACCTTTAGGCTGTGAGTACTATATTTACTAAAGAATAACTCTGGAGAAATCACCCTTCACTTTAAGCAATAAGTTACAACCACAAACAGAAACAAATGGTACATAGATTCACCTATCAAACAACTTTTCAACTTTATAGATTTCAGAAGGTTACACATCTGCAATACATTAAACAATTGAACAGCAGTAAGCAGAAACACTAATTAGTATAATATGAGCACTGGAGATTGACTGCTAGCATATTCTGGTGGAGTTACATATTTCAGTAAATTATACTTAACAAACACACAACTCAAAAAGCTGTAAATATGCTCCACGTTGCAGATTTGGAGATTTCAAATTAAATGGTACCTAGCATCGCCATATTACAAAATAACACTATGGTTTTTAACCTTTGTTCAAGCATGTGGCACATGCTGCATCCTCAGATGCAGAAAGCAACAAGACAGACAACGACGACAACAACAACAACGACCCAGTATATTCCCACAAGTAGGGCCTGGGAAGGGTAGGATGTACGCATCCTTACCCCAACCTTGGACGGGCAGAGAAGCTGTTTCCGATATACCCCGGCTAAAGAAAAGATGAAAGAAGCACTTATAGCAAGTAATAACAGTACAAGATACTTAGAAAACTGAGACTAAGATAGCAAAATAAACAATGAAAGAAGCACTGATAACAATTAATATAATACAAGATATGTAGCAATAGCCATCTAAGGATAAAATAACACCATATTGACAAGTAATACTACTGAACTAAGGATAGGAAGGTGTGGAGGTTGAGAAAGCAAGGTGAATGGACAAAAAGTGGACTGTGTTATATGCTCATAAAATTAACTCCAGGATGAGAATAAAAGCCTTTAGATCCACAATTTTAAACATATCTGTTAAAATCTAACTTCAATTCACTACATACTGGAATATCCACATTTTTAAAAGAAAAACAAACTAAAGTTCACTAGCATTTATTGTCAAGAAACTCCACTTCTTGAGACAAAGACAAATTGTATAGCAGTTCTACATTCTGTTTATTGTCATGACTGCATTTTCATCAATAGTTGGTTCATATGTCTGCATTTAGATGAATATTATCTATTCCTTCAGCCACTTGATCTGCATCGGCTTCTTGGTCATGATACTGTTCATCAATATTGTGTTCATTATCGCCTACATCTTGATCATTAGCATCTTGTTCATTAGCGCCTCCAACTTGTTCATCATTAAAATGAAGCAATGGATCATCATTCCAGTAAATAAGCTTTTCCCTGTCACAGAAGTACATATTTGTATTAATTAACACCTTGCAAATCATATAACATATGGATAAAGTTGCATTTTTCATATTAATTTGTAAGAAACATACAATCTCATCACGAATCTTCCTTCTCTATAATACATGGAAGGTTCGGGGACTGCAATCTGGAGAAAGGATAAATTCTATATAAGCCAAAAAAAAAGGAGCTGCAAATCCTCTTGTTCATGAAAATCAATTTCTCTTTAATATAGTATCTTACAAGTTTACACCCAAGCAGCTTTCCACATTGGACACAGTAAGCATCGGCTACGGTATTGCCATTTAATATTTGATGATATCTCTCGTCATCTGGAACTTCAACATTAAACCTGCATACATACACATAATATAAAGATATGTGACATACATCAGACCGCTGCAAAAGGTTTAGGCAAATAACAAATACCAAGTAGCTGAAATAATCTGAAATACCCGTTATTCAAAATCGCATGAAATCATGAGACTTACACTTTATTAAAGATCCCTCTACTCGAGTCTGGCATCTGCAAAATGTACAAGACAAAAAACTGTTGAAATTAAGCAATTAAAAGACACAAAATAGTTTTCCTAAACGAATAGTTATGTGCAATTCAAGAAAATAATAATTCAAGATTCTGTCCTAAATGTAGAGTTTAAAAGAAAATGTCTGTAGCCCACAGAACCATTTGGTGTCATCACAACAAAGTTGAATTGCAAGAAAAACTCAGAACATTCAACATGAAATACTACTAATGATAGATATATGCAAAAATGATGAGAGTATGAGAATCCATACGTTAAGAATGTGATCCTCGAGGAATGCAACTCGAAGTCTGCAAAAACTACAATGGATGTATTCGTGATATGGATTTTTATTATATTCAACTAAAAAGAGTATTCCCATTGTATCAGCTTTCTCAATCAAGAAGCAACTCTGATCGTAATAGATATGTTTCAATTCGTGGACCTGTTACAGAAAAATTTTACTTCAACAAAGATGGAAAATGGAATAGAAATATCAAAGAGGCACTGCTGAAAAATCGAGTTTATCAATGGGAAAAATGACTATAGCTTCTAGCCTGTTTGGTGGACGATGGAGAACTCAAGAAAGTAGAAAATATGGGTGGAATTTCTCAAAATGGGAATGAGAAGAGAATTAGTGTTGATATAGAAAGTGTTGATATAGAAAAGTCAGTTCTTGATTCTTGAATCCAAGTTGAGATGAGTTCTGTATATACCCTTAATTCAGAGGAGGGAAAATTTTAAATAGCTTCACTTTGAACTATTTTGTTTTTCCGTTATGAAGATTGTTCAATTTTACCCTCCAATACACTTTTTAATTTCTGACACTTGTCCTATTGATATTCCCTTAACCATATGCACTGCCTTAAAATTTCATAAAGAATAAAATACCGTTATGTTTCCTTTCCTTTTTTTTTTTTTTGGAAATTTTACATGTTATAGCTAAGTAATGCCCCTATTTATTATAAACTAAAATATTTTAAAAACATTATTGTTTATAGCTATTTTTTTTGTATTTTATAGCAAACTATAAATATATACAACTGATCCTTTAACTTTTCCCTTAACCATCTCTCTTCTAGGAAAGACGAACTTAGTTCCGAGTTTAATTCGCTGGAATGGAACAAGTTTACATTACAAAATTGGTCATGAAGCGAACTTCATAAATGTTAGGTATGTCATTTCAAAATTTCCAACTTCCACTGTCCTCAAACTACTGTTAATCCTCTATTTTGTTGTTTTAACATCCGACAACTCTCTCTCCTTTTCCCCTCTCTCTTCGCTCTCGGCAAGGTCGGCGTTAGATCTAGATCTAGAACCGACGATGTTAGATCCTGATCCTGATCCGGGCTGTGGGTGGCGACTTCGTAATTTCAGATCTGGTAGTGAGTGTTGATGGGTTTAGTTCGACGGGTTTGATTTGCCAAGACGACAGATGGTGGTGATGTGTGGAGACGACAGAGGGTGGTGATTTGCTTGGCCGGAAAATGTCATCTCTGGCGAATTTTTTTCTCTTTTTTGCTATTGAGTCACATACAATGATACAGATACATTATACAAATAAACTCAAAATGGAGTGTATTCGGTATTTTTTTAATGCAAATACAACTTAGTTTTTTTGTATTTTCGCCTATATTTATGTATTCAGAAGGTTATTTTTTGTGACAGATCCTTGTATTTTTTGAATTTTTATTTGAATTAGCCAAATTAAATGCAGTGAATTGAATACAACCGAGTATCACTATTTTTGTAATTTTTATTGCTTGAATACAGTCAAATTGAATACAAGGTAAAATAATTAAGAATAATATTGCTGAAATTGAATACATTGTATACAGCCGAATTGAATAGAGCACAGTATACACCCTATTTCTTAAATTTTTATTGTTTGAATACTACTGAATTCAACACATTGAATACAATATAAAATATATAAGAACAAATACTCCGAATTGAATACAATATATACAACCGAATTGAATACATCGCCATATATCCTATGACAAGCAATTAGTAGTTACAGAATATAATTAACTAAATTATAGCTACGACTAACAATAAACCTCCAAACAATAGTAATTTCTTAAAGTTACCTTTTTTTTGCTTTGCTTATGAGAAATACAGTTATATTTCAATAATGTTATTGTTGTGTGAATTTCGATCCCTAAAGTCAGAAACTGATAAGGAGTTGTGTATGAACCTTTTAGTAACTTGGGTCAGCATAAAAATCAAATATTGTAGGACTATATTTTCAAGAGAAGGGACCGTTTTCTTCTTAATTTTATCAGTATAGTATCCAAAAAAACACATCTAATAAATAGTTTAATTCCACCAAAATCATAAATTCATAGAGAAGAGAAAAAGTAATAAAGTAATCATAAACATCATCATTGTCTAAAATCACCCCGAATATTATAGCGTTACATCATTGATAATGACCGTATTCTCTATTTTAAACCAAATTATTTTAATCATAAGATAAATCGGTCATTTAGCATATGTTGTTATTTATTACTCCGTTGTTTGACACTCCGTATACTTCAATTATGTGATATAGTTTGACCCAGTACGAAATTGATACAATCTAGATAGTCGTCGAGTAATTGAATTCTGATTAGAGGCTACGGGGCGGTTGCATGTGCAACTTCGCCAACAATTCACATATAACTTTAGTGGTTATACTTATAATATTTAGCTCTCTAGTATAAATAGCCCTTAAGGCTCTCATTTTAGAGTTATTTTATTTTTATATTGATGAATGTTGAACTTCTTTAGTGAGTGTAAGGATGAATTTCTTGGTTGATTACAAACTTGTTAAGGTGGCTTTTACGGGGATTCTTTCCCTTGAGGGTTAATCGCGTCCAAATGCACACCTCTTAAAAGGTATGAAACGGTCGATTGCAATTATAGTAAACCAACGAAGAGTCGGGCTCGAATCCGCAGGAAGCTAGATTTGAGTTAGGGGTATATATTCTAATGCGTGAAATTGAACTATCTTAATTTGCATTTTCACAAATTGAGTTTTGTTTCTATTTCTAATTTTACACTAAAGTTTGCAGAATAAAGAAATAAGACTAGGATGATTGTTTTTGATATTTTTCAAATTGGTAAAAAGTCTACGGTTGTAACCATTATCTAGGTGTTTGCCTAATGGTATAAATAACTTAATGCTTGTTTTGTTGATCGGGGTGTGTGATAGCTATCAACTCTCAATTACCCACTCAATGCCTCTCGGTCAGAGAGTAGTTTTGCCCAAATTGGCTTTCTCAAGACCAAATGGGTATCACACAAAACAGTTGATAAAAGATCAAGTCGGTTATTACTATCTATAGGTTGAACCCTTTAATCGGGTTAATCAATCTCTCGATTGACCCAAATCCTTATTAGCCAAGATTTCCTAGACTAAATCTCTCTTTCTCAAGTAGAAACTAAGTCAAATAGGCATGAATCAATGTTTGTAACCATTAATTTCACAAATTAAAGCATGAACTAGGCTAAATAACAAACACTCAATTATAAACAAGCACTAATTTAATTACACATAAAGTTAACACACTAGAGTTAGATCACAACCCTAATAAAAATCTAGCTACTCATGCTTGGGTTTGAAGAAGAAGAAGAAGAAGAAGAAGAAGAAGAAGAAGAAACACTAATTAAACTCATAACGTAAGCTTAAAATAATAAAATCTATTGTAAAATATACCAAAATATAGTAAACTTCCAAAAGAGGCAAAGAAAAACGGCTACAGTACTTGCTAATGTCAAAAACTTGACCTAATTTTGTGAAACTCGTCTATTTATACAAGGTTGAAATTTCAGACAAAAATGCCCTTCGGGAGGTTCTTCGGCCGCACAATTCCATGTGCAATCCACAGAATTCTTCATCTGGCAGGAACTGGGATTCTGCGGCAGCACAATTCTGAACTGCGGCCATGAGGCAATATTTCTGTGGTCCGCAATAGTATAATTGCGGCCGTAAGACAATTTTCTGCGGCCGTACAAGTCTTTTGTGGACCGCAATTCAATGAAGCTTTGAACTTGGCTGTTTTATCATCTCTCTGATCTTGGTCTTGAGCCCTTCTTTTGCAGCCGCACAATTCATGTGCGGTCCGTACTTTGCATGAAAGTCTGCTGGGTTTTCCTTCTTTGGTTGCGGCCGCAGATGGAATTCTGTGGACCGCAATTTCTTTTGCGGACCGCACTGTGTATGCTTCTGTGCCCTTTTGTTGCCTTGTACACGGACTACTCCTCTTTGAGTCGGATTTCATCTCGAGAGTCCAACTTCCAATATTCCTGCAATTTTGCACATTTCATTAGTTTCTGGAACGCAATTCAATGCTTTTAGACAAAAACAAAAGCTAAAAGACACTAATAAGTATTCAAAATCCCCACTTATCAACTCCCCTAAACTTAAGTCTTTGCTTGTACTCAAGCAAACAAAATAGTTCCCACCTCCACAAGTTAAGGGACATTTCAGCCAGTCAAAGGTGAGCCATTCACACATCAGTTGAGACCAACAATTACCCACACTACTTATCTATTATTAACAAGGCGACAAGTTAAACATTAATGCACATATAGTTATAATGTGACACTTGAGCCTCAAGAATTGACTTTACTCATCAAGGAAGCTCGCTCTCTCATGTAGGTCATTGTGGATTCTAAACTCTTCCTCCTCTACTCTCCATTTGCCTAGATCACTTAAGACTTTTAGCACTTAGTCCAAAGATTTATGAAAGGTTCACTCATCTCTGTCAGGAGAATGTTGCAAGTACAGCTTCAAGTACCATATGCTTGCCCCTCATATAGATCGCCACTAATGTAAGCTTACTCGGCTTGAAATCGGGTAGGACTTCTTTCGGGATGTAATGAAGGCTTTTGGGTTAGGGTTGGATACAATATGGTTGAGTGATTACACCTTTCCTTAAGCACTCCATCCTTTTATTCTCGGCTCACACCTTGCCAATTCTTTGAGGCATTTTATTTTTCTTGGGGGACTAGAGAGACTTAACATCACTCTTTCTTGATCATTACACTTATATTTCTCCATGTTTGTGCTCATTGCCTTTTTTTGAATCCCTTCAACTCTTCTATTTATTCATTTTTGTTGCAATTTTCTTTTTGTTCTTTTCTTTTCTTTGCCTTTTCTTCTCATCATTTCTTTTTATCTTTTTGTGCCTTGATATCCTTTTTCAATTTCCTCGTCTCTCTCCCAAACTTAAGTTTTTAGCCATTTTGTTTCACATGAGTGTTAAGGAAATCTCGGGTGCCAAGAAAGTGTCACAATAGAACGGGTAAAGACTTATAACATGATTTTCAAATGAGAAAGGCTAAAGGCTCGAAGGGGTTGACTAGGGATGACATCATTGGTAGGCAATAGAGAAGTCAAATGGGCCAAGGAAAGCCTACAATCACTTCTCAAACCAAGCAAAACTTAGGATTTTGCCTCGGGGAAAGTTCTAGACCTTTCACCCGGGTACTTGGACCAACAACAAAGCATCTCACCCCTCACGCAACTGGATTGTTAAAGAGGAAAGAGTTGAGGGCCCACAACGACCACATTCTAGATTGAAAATCAGTATGGTTCAATTAAACCACTCGATGGTTGCCTAAGTCAACAAGTCACTAACTAGAGCTATTTCTTTCAAAAACCTTGTTTCTAACCATAAGCACGTCGTTAAGTGTGTTGGTGCCAAGTGAAGCATGTTTGACTCTTCGAGCATGACTTAATTAGGTCTTTTTATTCATTACTACTACTATTATTACCTAAACACAAAAACGGACTCAGTCCCCTAAGAAGGTTGTCACCCCATCCATCGTTGGGATGAGTCACCCGGTTCACACAAAAACTACCTTTGGAAAGAACCGTGGCATTAAGAAAACCAAAGGCTTATTATCTACTAAAATATAAAAAGAAGCTACTAAATTAAAAAGAAGCTATTAATTCAAAAAATAAGCTACTCACATAAACACTAAATAATAAGAAAACAAATATAAAGAAGATACAAAGCAAAAACTATTGAAAGCCGAACCAATATACACAATGGGAGAAAAGGAGAAGATATATATATATATATATATATATATATATATATATATATATATATATATATATAATGAGAGAATAAGGGAGAATATATACAGAATAAGGAAAGAGAAGAAAAATAATGTCAAGTTATTACAAAGCAATTATCTCAGAATCATCAAATCAGATCGAATAAGCTCCCCCCCCCTCCCGAATAAAAATAAGCATCGTCCCCAATGCTTAACAAAATAAGAGTAAAGGAAGGGAAAGAGTGAAGAAGACTCTCTCTGGCTCCTTGGACATCTCTGTGTCCCAGTAATGTCACCACTCTCAGTCTCTTCTAATTGGATCTCATCATCCTCAACTCTGGGAGTGACTGGGTTGGTGAACATCTGATGCACTGCCTCGGTAGTGTCGGCAGCAGAGTCTGGCTCCTCAGACTGGCCAGCTGGTGCCACCGATGCAGTTGGTGCTGTAGGATCTGGGCCTGGGTGGTGTGAGTCAATCAGTATGTCGAATGGAACATCTCCGGTTGCAGCAAGCTTGGTAACCTGACTCCGAAGCTTTTCCACTGACTTCTTGGAGGGTTGGGACTTTCTCATCTTATTTACTTTGTTTCCCAACTCTTCGATCACTGACCTATGCTGCACCAATGTATCCATTATTATGTTCTGATTCTCTAGGAGCTTCTTCAGAGTTTCTTCCACTGATGGGGGCATCTAAGGTGCCGGAATAGAAGACTGCGCTACAATAGCACTAGATAAGTCAGACAGCTTTGCAGTGGCTGTCTGCGTCCAGTTGTTGAGGCTCGCCAATATCTGGGAGACTTGCAGCGCAGAAAGTGGAGCAGTAGGTATGGGCAACGGCTTCAAAGTCGAGGTGGAACTTGTGGCAGGAACTGCTGTGGGAACTGAGGATGGTGGTGGGGGCATGGTACAGCACTAGATGAAGGCTCGGCCGAAGTGGATGGAATATCAACTGCCTCTGCTACTACCGCCGATAGCTCATCAGACTGGCCTGTGGTGGTAGACGGCTGAACCTTTTTCTAGGGTTGTGTGCATCTATCAGTGAGTACCATTAGAAGGCCTTTTTTGGCCGCACCTTCGTGTCAGAATCCCTTGGCTCTACCCTCGCATTTGTGAGATACTCTACAATGGTGTTGGGATATGGGTAGGATGTGTCAATTTGCCGAGAGACCACAGAGATGTTGGCCGCCATCACGGCACCCACATTAATAGGGTCCCCGGCCATGATGGAAGCAACTAGAACAACTCGAGGGATCGGAAGATATGTCTCGTTCTGGCACGAGCCTAGTTTGCCGCATACAAAAGTTTGTCACCCCTTTGCCTCAAATCTCAGCATACTCCTCTGAATAGAAACCCCTGTTGTGATCCATGGTGGTGGTGGCCCAGGAGCTGCTAAAATCTCTGCTAGCCAAGGACGAGCTGTATCCCCAAGTGCACATTTCTCTAATTACTTCGTAGGCCCGACATCATCAAACCCTAAGTAAGTGTTCAATGTTTGCTGATCAAATCGCACCTTGAGGTTCCTCACATTACTTACTTTTGTCCCTTTCTTGATATGTGCCACATTGGCATAGAATTCCTGGACAAGGCACTCCTTTGCATCCACCACGCTATGAGTAAACCACATCCACCTTCTACGTTCTTGAAACTGCCTCAAAACTGCAGGGTTATACTTTTCTAGATCTTTCAACTAAAATCGTCACTCAAGAGTGAGCGACCTCACTGGCCACCAAACACGGAAGCTGGAGAAAGTAGCAAAACTAACAAACTGGTCCTCCCACATCTCTTTCTTCTTCGACCGTTCAAGGCCTACAACTGTAGCATCTCCCTCTCTACCATCATCGGGGATGTCCTAAACTGATGTCTCTGGTGCCTGAGGGACAGGTGTAGTAGAAGGCTCGAAAGCCTGAATGGCACTCTTCGAACCCTAGAAAGTGCTGTGTGATGTGGATGAATTATCCTTGAGCTGATACCTCTCTGGCGGCCTTGACTGGACAGTCGACTGCTCATGTACAGAGGCTGAGTTGCCCTCTGATGCTTCCAAAGATGGGGCATAAGAACTGGTCTCGGAAAGGTCTGTACCTCTCCCTCTGCCAGCTGCTGTTTTCTTTCTGATTTTAAGCTGTTGGGCACTAGGTAAGGGTCTCTTCCCTCGTCCCCGAGAAGGGTCACCCCTTCCTTTCAAAATGTCGCCTCAACTACTAGATCGAACCATTTTCTGTACCAAGCAAAAGCGATTGGTAGTTACAATTCATGTTCAGATAAAGAATGAATGTAAGGACACACCAGAAGATACAGTAAGAGACACAGTTGAAAAATGTTTGTAGGGTAGGGATTTGTGGTCCGCAAAATGGGACTTGCAGACTGCACAATTCTCTTTTGCGGCTGCAGAATTGGATTGCGGTCCGCATATTTTTCATTGGGCCTGCAACTCAGATACCACCAATATGCCAACTCTCTGATAATAGAGAATTAGCCGATCTGCGGCCGCAACCAGTTTTCTGCGGTCCGTACAAATTGTTTTGTGGCCACACATGTGAGTCACCAAGTTGACAACTCTCTGATCTCAGGAAAAAGGCTGTTCTACGTTCGCAATCGAATTTCTACGGTCCACACAATTTTCTTGCGGCCGTAGAACCATTCCTTTCTAAAGTACCCTAGACTCAACTTCTGCGAACCACACAATTTCTTGTGCAGCTGCATATTTCAAACATTGATGAACCAGCAGTATGTTTTGCCTAGGGATTGCAATTTTTGCACAATTTTGACATGGACACAACATCTAAGCCTGAAAATCTATTGACCTATTCCCCTTAGAGCATTTTCTAGTCAACCCACTATAGATTTACCCCATATGGTTGTTCAATTAGATTCAATCTGACAAACGGTCTAAATTTTTACTAAAAATCTAAAATTAAAAGAAATTAACAAGATTATGAAGCATACCAGATACGAATGAGTGCAAGAGATGAGTGATCAACAGTTGCTAGGCGTGTAGGCAGACAATTTAAGATGAAATTTTAAATTTGTGCAAGGTGTGAGCTTAGAGAGGGAAAAAGGGGAACAATGCCCTAGTCTCTTTATTTAAACTGCTCGATGCTTTCCAAGGGAAGGGGAAGTGAGTGCGGTCGCAAAATTTCAATTGCGGTCCGAACTTTGTTACCTGGGAGCTCAGTTGCCCTTTTGTTTTGCGTCTAAATTTTTACTAAAATTTTTTAAAAGAAATTAACAAGATTATGAAGCATACCTGATATGAATGAGTGCAAGAGATGAGTGATCAACAGTTGCTAGGCATGTAGGCAGACAATTTAAGATGAAATTTCAAATTTGTGCAAGGCGTGATCTCAGAGAGGGAAAAGGGGAACAATTCCCTAGCCTCTCTATTTATACTGTTCGATCCTTGCCAAGGGAAGGGGAAGTGAGTGCGGCCGCAAAATTCCAATTGCGGTCCACACTTTGTTACTTGGGGGCTAAATTGCCCTTTGATTTTGCGGTCCGCAAAATTGTGTATGCGGCTGAAGATTTTGTTGCGGACCGCAGAATGGCCATTTTTCTGACGGACCAACTTCAGAGAGTTGTCATTTTCCACCTTCAATTTATGCGGTCCGCAATGTAATTGTGCGGAAGCAACCATAATTGTGCGGTCCGCACAATACAATTGCGGTATGCAATTCTTTCCACAGTTAACCAAATTTCTAGGCACAATTTTTGTAAAGCACACTCATCCCTGCAACATACTTCAAATCCAGTTAGCACAAAAATAACACCTAACTACAAAAGAAGAAAAGAAAAGAAAAAGAAACATGAGTTGCCTCCGAAGAAGCGCCTGATTTAACGTCGCGACACGATGCAGATTACCATCATTTGAAATGAATCACCGCCACAACGTGGCCATCACCATCTTTTCCCAAATAGTGCTTCACCCGGTGATCATTGACTCAGAATACCTCATTGTTTTTGTTCTTCAAGTCCAATGCATCAAAAGGTGTCACACCCACAATTTCAAAAGGACCACTCCATTTGGACTTTAGCTTTCCGGGAAACATCCTCAATCGTGAGTTGAACAACAATACAAGATCACCCACCTTGAACTCTTTGTTCCAAATGTATTTGTCATGAAGATATTTCATCTTTTCTTTGTACAAGGATGAACTTGTATAAGCATGGTACCGGAACTCATCCAATTCATTCGAATGTGCAACCCTCAAGTTAGCGGCTACATCCCAATTAAGATTTAACTTCTTTAGAGTCCACATGGCTTTGTGCTCAAGTTCCACCGGAAGATGACGAGTTTTGCCGAACACCAACCGGTATGGAGACATTCTGATAGGAGTTTTGAAAGCTGTCCGATAAGCCCATAATGCATCATCAAGCTTCTTTGACCAATCCGTCCGGTTAGCATTCATTGTTTTGGACAAGATACTCTTTATCTCCCGGTTGGAGACTTCCACTGGACCACTAGCTTGTGGATGATAGGGAGTCGTAACTTTATGAGTAACACCATACTTGCTAAGTAAAGTATCAAAAGCCTTGTTGCAAAAATGCGACCCCCCATCGCTTATTATAGCTCGCGGAGTACCAAACCTTGTGAAAATATTCTTTTTCAAGAACCACCACACTCCTCGCTTCGTTGTTTGGTAAAGCAATGGCCTCAACCCATTTAGACACATAATCAACCGCAACCAAGATGTAGGTGTTTCCATAAGAACTCACAAAAAGACCCATGAAGTCAATACTCTACACATCAAAGATATCAATCTCCAAAATGGTAGTGAGAGGCATTTCATTCTTCTTCGAGATTCCACCGGCCCTTTGACATTCATCACATCTTTTCACTAAATCACTTGCATCCTTGTAAAGAGTGGGACAATAAAAACCGCAACTTAGCACTTTGGCTGCTGTTCTTGCTCCATCATGGTGACCACCATATAGCGAAGAATGACAAGCCCCAAGAATATCACTTTGCTCTTTTTCCGGTACACATTTTCTAATTACCTCATTCGTACAAATCCGAAAAAGGTATGGATCATACCAATAATAATCTTGACAATCCCGTTTGAGCTTCTTCCTTTGGTTTGAAGAGAAATCATTCAGGATAATTTCACACACAAGGAAGTTTTCTAGATCCGCGAACCATGGCACCTCCTTCATTGAAATAGCCTAGAGTTGCTCATCAGGGAAGGAGTCATTGATTTCAAGGCCATCATGCGGCCTCCCCTCCTCTTCCAAACAAGACAAGTGGTCCGCCACTTGATTTTCACTCCCTCTTCGATCTTGGATGTCAATATAAAACTCTTGCAACAAAAGCACCCATCTCACCAACCGAGCTTTGGAATCTTTCTTGCTCATAAGATACCGAAGTGCCGCATGATCCGTGTGGACAATAACTTTTGCACCAATCAAGTACGGGCAGAATTTCTCAATTGCAAATACAATGGCAAGGAGCTCACTAGCATAGTAGACTGGATGAAAAATCTTGTTGATGTGTTGCCCCAAAACAGCTCCAATCGCTACGTTGCTAGCATTGCACATGAGCTCAAAAGGGATACTCCAATTAGGAGCAGTGATAGTGGGAGTGGTTGTCAACTTGAACTTTAACAATTCAAAGGCTCTCATGTAATTATCATTGAAGTGAAACTTAGTATCTTTAGCTTTCACAACAGGTTTACCACTTTAAAAAAATCCTTGATGAAGCGCCGGTAAAACCCCGCGTGGCCTAAGAAACTCCCCACGCCTTTCACCGAATTTGGAGGTGGAAGTTTAGAAATCACCTCGATCTTTGCCTTGTCGACTTCAATGCCACTCTTTGAGATCTTGTAGCCAAGGACAATGCCTTCCTCGACCATGAAATGACACTTCTCCCAATTTAGCACCAAATCCGTTTCTTCACATCTTGCCAATACTTTATCCAAATTTGCCAAGCAATCGTCAAAGGAATTCCCAACCACCGAGAAGTCATCCATGAAAACTTCAGGTAGTCCTCTACCATGTCCGTGAAGATGGCCATCATACACCTTTGAAAAGTTGCCGCTGCATTACATAAACCAAATGGCATCCGTTTGAATGCGAAAGTACCCTAGGGACATGTAAAAGTTGTTTTCTCTTGATCTTTCAGATCAATAAGGATTTGGTTGTAGCCCGAATATCCATCTAAAAAATAATAGAAAGCACGGCCGGCCAACCTATCAAGCATTTGGTCAAGGAAGGGAAGTGGAAAATGATCCTTCCTTGTGACTTTGTTAAGCTTGCGATAGTCCATACACACTCTCCACCCAGTCACTGTTCTTGTGAGAATCAACTCATTCTTGTCATTGGTGACCACCGTCATGCCCCCTTCTTTGGTACACATTGCACCGGAAAAGTCCACGAACTATCATAAATGGGGTAGACAACCCCTACATCCAACCACTTGATAATCTCCTTTTTGTCCACTTCTTGCATAGCCTCATTGAGTCTCCTTTGATGTTCAATAGATGGTTTGACGTCTTCCTCCAAGTTGATCTTGTGCATACAAAATATGGGGATTATTCCTCGAATATCCACCAATGTCCATCCAATAGTCTTCTTCCTCTTACATAGCACCGCCAATATAGAGTCAACCTGCACGTTAGTCAAACAAGAGGAAAGAATAACCGGTAAAGTAGAACAAGGGCCAAGAAATTCATACCAAAGATTTGGAGGCAATGGCTTCAACTCCAAGGTCGGAGGCTCTTTAATTGAAGGCTTTGTAGGAGGAGTTTTCCTATTTTCAAGATCCAAGGAGAGTTTTCGGGGTGCATAGTTGTACGACCCCATTTCTTGCAAAGAATTCACACATTCCATGAAACCGTCCATCTCATCATCATCAAAGTTGAGCAAGACGGCCTCCAACATATCACCCACATTGATCGTGGCAACTTGTATCATCAACAATCAGATCCGTCACGAAGTCCACAAAAGAACACACTTCATTGCCATTTGGTTGCCGTATAGATTTGCATGCGTGGAATACCACCTTGTCATCACCCACCCGAAAAGTGAGTTCTCCATCTTCCACATCAACAAGAACCTTCCCCGTAGCAAGGAAAGGTCTTCCAAGAAAAATCAGCACCTCATAGTCCACTTCACAATCAAGAATGACAAAATCCGCCGGAAGAATGAATTTGTCAACACGAACTAATACATCTTCGATCACTCCCAATGGTCTCTTCATGGTATGATCGGACATTTGTAATTTCATAGATGTGGGTCTTGGTTGCCCAATTTCCAAGGTTTTGAAAACCGAATAAGGCATCAAATTGATACTTGTCCTAAGATCACAAAAAGCTTTAGCAAACTCGGCACTTCCAATGGTACAAGGGATTGTGAAAGCACCGGGATCTTCCAATTTAGGAGCCATTGAATGCATAATTACACTCACTTGATGAGTGACTTTGATAGTTTCAAAATTCATTGACCGCTTCTTTATCACCAAATCCTTCATAAACTTTGCATAACCGGACATTTGTTCCAAAGCTTCAACTAATGACACATTGATCGAGAGACTTTTCATCATGTCAATGAACTTTTTGAATTGATTCTCGCCATTTTTCTTGGCTTGCCTTTGAGGATATGGAGGAGGAGGCTTAGGCAATGGTGCCTTAGCCTTTTGCACTACCGGTTCCGGTATGTCAATAATGATCCCTAGACAGGTTCACTTCCTCTTGAGTCTCTTCCACATTGTCATCAATATCAATCCGAACTTCATCATTTGATTGCATCACATTGCTCGGGACCTCTTCTTTTTGTACCACTTGCTCATCATCCACAAGTTGCCTTTGACTTGAGGTGAGTGCATTCCCGCCTCTTCCACTTCTTGTAGTAACGGCCACGCCATGGCCCGTGTTGTTCCCACCCTTTGGGTTCATCACCGTGTCACTTGGTAGTGCCCCCTTAGGACGAGAATTTAGAGCTTGAGAGATTTGCCCCATTTGAACTTCTAAGTTGCAGATGGACGTGTTATGTGAGGCAAGTTGGGCATCAGAATCGGCATTCTTTTCAATCATTTGCTTGAACATGTTCTCAATACGCCTCATCTCATTGGTTGAAGAACTAGGACCATAGGAAGGATAAAGAGGCAGGTTGCTCGGTTGTTGATACATCGGGGGCCTTGGAAAACCCAACCCCCGATTGCCTTGGTTATTGTTCCATCCACCTTGATTGTTACCTCCCCAATTACCTTGATTATTTCCATTCCAATTTCCTTGATTATTGTTGTTATGCCAATTCCCTTGATTTTTTTCGCTACTCCAATTACCTTGGTTGTTAGAATTTCAATTGCCTTGATTGTTTTGAGGTCGCCAATGTTATTGATTTGGGTCTTTGAAATTGTTTCATTGCCCTTGAAAGTTGTTCACATATTGCACCTCCTCTTCTTGATCATTATAAGAATCATCTTAATCAAACCTACTATCTTCTTGCACAAAATTGTCCACTCGTTGTTGCACTTGTGGACCCTTGGTTTTCTGTTTGTTCACCATCATGTTTACTCCCTCCATGGAATTGACTTGCCTAGGATTTTGCACTTGTTGAAGTTGAGCCTTTGCTAGTTGATTCATGGTGGCAGTCAATTCGGCTATAGTTTGTCCAAGGTCATGCAACTTTTTGTGGAGGTGAATCACATTGGGATCACCTTATGGAATATTAGCCTGAGATTGCCATGCTGATAATGTGTCCGCCATTTCATATAAGATATCACACACCTCCGCATAAGGCGTAGTCATGAAGTTCCCACCGGCAAGTTGATTCACTCTACATTGGTTGGTTATGTTGATCCCACGATAGAAAGTTTGTTGAATCCTGTTCTCCGTCATATCCTTGTTGGGACATTCTTTAACCATTGTTCTATATTGCTCCCATATCTCGTGTAGTGGTTCATTGGGCTCTTGCTTGAATGCTAGAATCTCATCCCTAAGTGTAGCCATGTACCCCGGAGAGAAGTACTTAGAAATAAACTTTTTCGCCAATTCATCTCAAGTGTGAACGGAATGGTTTGGCAAACATTTCAACCAATCTAAAACTTTCCCCCGTAAAGAGAAGGGAAAAAGCCTTAGCCTCAGAGCATCCTCAGAGACATTTTTTTGTTTACTCCCCCAACACGTGTCCACAAACCCCTTCAAATGTTTGTATGCATTTTGACCTGGAGCACCAGTGAAAAAGCCTCGTTGCTCTAGCAAAGTGAGAATCACATTGGTTATTTGAAAGTTTTCCGCCCTAATATGGGGAGACTATTGCACTTGCATATCTTTCATTGGGCAACACCCGGTGTGGAGACGCTCATGGTGGAGGTGGGGGTGGAACGAGCACATTGTCATAAGGCACTCGGCCTCTTCTATTGGCTTGAGGTTCAAGAGGAACCTCATCTACTTGATCATCCTCAATATCCACATCCCCCAAAGCAATATTTCCAAGCTCATTGTTTGCCATGGTTGCACCTACAATTTCTCAAACACGTTAGTAACACGGAAGAAAAGAAGATATTCCAAAAACACACCCAAATATATAGCTAACACTGCTTTTAACTCCCCGGCAATGGCGCCAAAAAATTATCGCGTCCAAATGCATACCTCTTAAAAGGTATGAAACGATCGATTGCAATTATAGTAACCCAACAAAGAGTCCGAGTCGAATCCACAGGGAGCTAGATGGGAGTTGGGGGTATATATTCTAATACGTGAAATTGAACTATCTTAATTTGCACTTCCACAAATTGGATTTTGTTTCTATTTCTAATTTTACACTAAAGTTTTCAGAATAAAGAAATAAGACTAGGATGATTGTTTTTGATGTTTTTCAAATTGGTAAAAAACCTAGGATTCTGACCATTATTTAGGTGTTTGCCTAATGGGATAAATAACTTAAAGCTTGTTTTGTTGATCGGGGTGTATTATAGCTATCAATCCATAATTACTCACTCAATACCTCTCGATTAGATAGTTTTTTTGGCCAATTTGTCTTTCTCAAGACCAAATGGGTATCACACAAAATAGTTGATAAAAGCTCAAGTCGGGTTATTACTATCTCTAGGTTGAAATCTTTAATTGGTTAATCAATCTCTCGATTGACCCAAGTCCTTGTTAGCTAAGTTTTCCTGGACTAAGTCTCTCTTTCTCATGTAGAGACTAAGTCAAATAAGTATGAACTAATATTTGCAACCATTAGTTCCACAAATTAAAGCATGAACTAGGCTAAATAACAAACACTCAATCATAAATAAGCACTAATTTAATTACTCATAAGGTTAACACACTAGAGTTGGGTCACAATCCTAGTAAAAATGTAGCTACTCATGCTTGGGTTTGAAGAAGAAGAAGAAGAACACTAATTAAACTCATAATGTAAGCTTAAAATAATAAAATATGTTATAAAATACACTAAAATATAGTAAACTTCCAAAAGAGGTAAAGAAAAATGCTACAGTACTTGCTGATGTCAAAAACTTGACCTAATTTTGTAAAACTCGTCTACTTATACAAGGCTGAAAATTTCAGACAAAAATGCCCTTCGGGAGGTTCTGCGGCGGCACAATTCCATGTGCGGTTCACAGAATTCTTCATCTGGCAGGAGCTGGGATTCTGTGGCTGCACAATTCTGAACTACGGCCGCGAGGAAATATTTTTGCGGTCTGCAATAGTATGATTGCGGCCACAAGGCCCTCTTCTGCGCTCCGCAATAGTATGATTGTGGCCGCAAGACAATTTCTGCGGCCGCACAAATCTTTTGCAGACTACAATTCAATGAAGCTCTGGACTTGGCTGTTTTGTCATCTCTTTGATCTTGGTCTTGAGCCCTTCTTTTGCGGCCGCACAATGTGCGGTCCGTAATTTGCACGAAAGTCTGCTGGATTTTTCTTCTTTGGTTGCGGCCGCAGATGGAATTGCCCGCAGATGGAATTGCCCGCAGAATTTCTTCTGCGGACCGCACTTTGTATGCTTCTGTGCTCTTTTCTTGCCTTGTGCTCGGACTACTCCTCTTTGATCCGGATTTCATCTCGGGAGTCCAACTTCCAACATTCCTGCAATTTTGCGCATTTCATTAGTTTCGGGGACGCAATTCAATGCTTTTAGACTAAAATAAAAGCTAAAAGGCACTAATAAGTAGTCAAAATCCCCACTTATTAATGGTTATCCTATAGTCTAGGGTTAATTAGGTTTTAATTGAATGCTTATTTGAGATAGATTTCAAGTGTTCTTTCAATTCCCTAATTAGTTCTTTGCTAAATTTTATCTTTCTATCATTTTTATTTGTGTTCTTGTTATTTTTGCTTCCGTGTTCGTATCAGGAATGTAAGTAAAAAAAAGAAACTTTTGAAATTTGTGATCTTAAACATGCGTGTGGCAATAAAGCTTCTCATTATGGGTAAATGAAAAGTTCATAGTTAAATATTTTTAAATTTAAAAATATCTTTATTTGAGGAAAAATTGTGTCACCGAGGGAGTAGGTCATTGTCTCAATTAAGGTGTCTATTTTTTTTTTTTGGGGACAATTTTAAAGTTTTAAATATTTCACCTGGAATAGAGCACAGTATAATTAGATATAGTGCACATTGCATATGTCTAGATAAATGGGGATGAAATGGGCCTTCATGGCTTTTTTTACAATTTTTTTTGAAATTAAGAAAATATCTTTTTAGATTTTTTATGTGTAAAAGATATATTTTGTATGTGTAAAAGTAAATCTTCCATATATAAAAAAAGATATGGGGTAATAAAACTAAAAATAAGTGTGTAATGCTCCACAACCATTTGACGCTATAAATTGGATAGTAAAGCAATCAAGGATCAGTATACAAGATAGACAGCATAAATTAGCTAGGACTCAAACTAGCATTGGGTATCTTATGGCAACTTTTCACTATAGGGATAGGCATATCACTTAAAATAAAAGAAATTTATTAAGAAAAGTGTCTGCATTTTCATCATTTTAGTTCATTGGCGCCTCAATCTTGATCATGATCATTTTCATTAACGCCTCCTGCCACAAAGAAAAAATATTTATTTCAAATTAATACCTTACCGATCATATACATATATATCGCATATGCGTAGGAGTTGCATTTTGCATAATGGTATGGAACTTACGTCCTCATCAAGAATCTTCCTTATTTAAAATAAATGGTCTGGTGAGGGACTGCAATATGCAGAAATGATAAATTTTGTAAAGAAAAAACTACAAATACTCTTGTTCATGAAAAGGAAGAAATTTTTTGTCAATCAAGAGGCAACTTCTTCAGCTAGTGGACCTATAAAAAAGGGGAAAGAATCAAAGTGCTGAAAAATTGAGTTTATTAATGGAAAATGACTAGCTTCACCATATGCACAGACTTAAAATTGTATCAAGAATAAATCCATTATGTTTCCTTTTTCTTTGGTAATGAGAAATACAGTTTCATTTGGATCTAACTCTGCTCCCTTACGATTCACTCCATTTTCTCAAATACCTATTGGAATGATTGGTACTTGTAAATTGAAATTTTAAAAGTCGAGATTAAAATAATCTAAGAAGCATCCTAACCATACTTAACGGGTAGATTTTAGATCTCCAATATTGGTAAGAAAATGATTCGTATGCTTTTTCAAAAATAATTAATTTTACTATACTTAGGATACTTATTAAATGAATTTGATTTAGATACTCATACTTAACCAAGACAAATGTAACTCATCCATACTAAAGTTTGAAGATACGGAGAGGAATCGAATCCATAACACTTTAAAAATATTACCGTTGAATGTTGAGGTGTCATAAAGGGTGAGTTCCAAAATTCAATTGTTGAAGCACCTTTTGGATTGGCTAAGCGGAAAAATCATGATGCCCCAAACTTGGGACAGAACAAAAAATATCTACCAGTCTCATTCTCTCTCGTCTTTAATCAAAATCTTTTAACCAGTCGTCTCTTGTCAAAGGCTTAAATTCATGATAGTTGACTTGCATCAAGAAATTAAAGATAAACTAAGCAGCACGCTAAGAAAGGTAGTACAAGAGCTCAAACATACAGTTAAAAAAAATCATCGTCAAATGCTTTATACCAAAAATGAGAGTAATAATATGTACTGTAATCCCAAAACAACCAGAAAAATATATCATATAGTAATGAAGTAAGTTCTGAAAGAATATGAACTATAGTGAATGCATTCAGTGAAAGTGTGTGTAATAAGCCGGTTCTACATTTTGATCAGTGGATTGTCGATCTCTGCATTTCATTAATAGTTGGATCATATGGCTGGATTCCTGTTCATTAGCTCTGCCAACTTGGTTATTAGGAACCTGATCATTAAGAGCCTCCAACTTGGTTATTAGGAACCTGATGATCATTAGCGCCTCCAACTTGGTTATTAGGAACCTGTTCATTAGCGCCTCCATCATGTTCAATATTGTATTCTTCAAAAAATATTGGAACATCACCCCAATAAACAAGCTTGTTCCTGACACAAAAATACTTATTTATATTAATACCTTACAAATCATTATCACAGATGATATATATGGGTAGAGTTGCATTTTGCGTATTCATATGAAACTTACAATTTCATCAAGAATCTTCCTTCTCTAACATACAAGGTCGGTTGGGGGACTGCAATCTGGAGAAATGAATAAATGTTGTTAAAAGAGAACTCCAAATCCCCTTGTTCATGAAAGAAGAATTGGTAATATTAGTATCATACAAGTTTCAACCCAAGCAACATTCCACATTTGACACAGTAAATATCGCCTACGGTATTTCCAGTATCTTGTTCAACATATTTCTGGTCGTCCAGTACTTGTACATTAAACCTGTATATATACAGGCAAATGACAAAATCTCAAGTTTCAAAAATTGTATGAAATCGGGAGACTTACACTTTACTAAAGACCCCTGTTGTTTCATTTTGAATCTGCAAAAAGTGAGAGACATAAGTTATTTTGTCCTCGGTCAAGAAATATAAAAGAAGCAGCAACAGAGTACTGAATTCCATGCTTAATCACAATTCCTCTTTATGAACTCAGTAGAAAAACAATTTTCCTAATTGAGTAGTTAAGAATAATTCAAAAATAATACTATTCAAGATTATCCTAAAAATGTAGAGTTTCAAGACATGTATGTAACCCACATAACCATTTGGTGTGTAAAAATGAAATTGATTAAAAAAACTGCAAGGAAAACTCAGAACTTCAAAAACGAAAATACAAAACTGATACAGAGAGAGAGTGATGAGCAATCTGTACATTTTCAATGTGATCATCCGTGGTTCCAATTCGGGTTTTGCACACATTACAATGGATGAAATCCTCTTCTCGAACTTCATCGTCATCAACAGTAAAGAGCATTCCCATTGTATCAACTTTCTCAATCAAGAACCAACTACTCCTTAATAGATTTTCTTCAACTCATAGACCTGGCACATAAACAAATTTACTTTGAACCAGATAAACAACGTAACGAATTCAAGTTCATAATGGAATTGAAGATCAAAGATACACTACTGAAAATCGAATTCACCAATTTAAAAAAAGACTAGCTTTGAACCAGATAAACAAATATAACTAATTCAAGAAAGTGAAAAAATAGGTGGGATTTATGATAGAATAGATGCCTACTTCTCAAAAGCTGTGACTGAATCAATGGGGCTGAGAAGAGATTTTTTTTCTGTTAGATAGAAAGCTCAGTTCTTGATTCTTGAATACAAGTACAGAGGAATTCTGTCTTTACCGTTAGCTTAGAGAAGAGGGAAATTTGAAACCCAATTAAGCAAGAGTTCTACCTTAAGGAGATTGTACAATTTAAACCCCAAATTATATTTATAGACTTTAGCTCTAGTCTTGTTGACACTTTACTTTTTCACCATATGCACAAACTTTACAGTTAAAATGAATAAAATACAGTTATGTCCCCTTCTCTTCTTTCGTTCCTTTACTTGTAAATAACACAGTTGTATGTTAGTAATCTCACTGCTGTGTGGATTTCACAAATCAAAAGCAGATTATAAGGAATTATGAATTGTTGTAATTATATATGCTAGGAACTTTAGTAATTTGGGTCAGCAAAAAAAATTCAAAAATTACTGTAAATTTAGAAATGAAAGGAGAGAGTGTTGGGAATAAACCCCCTACAGAAATAATATTCACAGTAATAAAAGCGGAATAATAACGTAAAACCGAGATACGGTAATTAACAAGAATAAAAGAGTGACAACGACACTAAGATTTTTATGTGAAAAACCCTTTTGAATAAGGGAAAAAATCACGGCCCGAGACAAGCAACTGATATCACTATAGCAAGGAATTTTACACTTTGTAGATCCGAGTAAAATACTCCAAAGACCACAACAACGCTTAAAAGAAATAACCCTCTTTTGATATTCTCACCTCACTACAATATCGCTCACTCTCTATTTTTCCTCACAGACTTGTCTGTGAAACCTCACTCTTTCTTTCTCTCTTTGTTGGTGTGTTTCTAACTGAAATAAAAGCTTGCTATTTATAGCAAAGAAATGACTCACATGATGTCATCAATGACCTCACATATTGTGTGAACTATAGTATAAACACAAGAAAAATTTTTCTTCCATTTTTCTATATTCAAAGAAGGCACACCATTCCCTTCAAACTTTCACACATAGGATATGGGCTGGACCCCCACAAATTTTCCCCTCCAGTCCCATTCACCTGAAGGAGGTAACACCGGAGTTTCTAGTTTGAGTGCATGCCGACAAGTTCTTTGCATAGCTCGAACTTGTCTCTTGGTACCACCTTGGTTAATATATCAGCAGGATTTTCACTCGTGTGAATCTTTGTGACCTATAAAGATTCATTCTCCACCTGCTCACGAATCCAATGATATATCACAACTATATGCTTTGTTCTTGCATGGTACATGGAGTTCTTGCTCAAGTCTATTGCACTTTGACTGTCACAAAAGACGACATACTCCTTTTGATGCAATTCTAGCTCTTGAAGAAACCGCTTGAGCCATACCATCTCCTTGCTAGCTTCTGTAGCGGCAATGTACTCT
This sequence comes from Nicotiana obtusifolia, assembly GCA_002018475.1. Taxonomy (NCBI): domain Eukaryota; kingdom Viridiplantae; phylum Streptophyta; class Magnoliopsida; order Solanales; family Solanaceae; genus Nicotiana; species Nicotiana obtusifolia. Next base: position 35,791 of record MCJB01049909.1, read on the forward strand.
GCTTTAGTTGTTGAAAGTGCAACACACTTCTGCAATTTAGACTGCCATGATATAGCTCCCCCAGAAAAAGTAAATAGATATCTAGTAGTGGATTTTTTATTATCAGTATCACCGTCCATATCAGCATCCGTGTAGCCCTTCAAGATTGGATCAGATCCTCCAAAACACAAGCAATCTCCTACAGTACCTCTTAGGTACCTGAGTATCCACTTGACTGCTTCCCAATGTTCCTTTCCAGGATTTTCAAGGAATCTGCTAACAACACCAACTGCATGAGGAATATCAGGTCTGGTGCATACCATTGTATACATCAAGCTTCCGACTGTTGAAGAATAAGGAACTCTAGCCATGTTCTCTTTCTCCTCCACTGTTGTAGGACACATTTTCTTGCTCAACTTTAGATGACTAGTAAGAGGTGTGTTGACTGGCTTAGCATTCTTCTTGTTGAAGCATTTCAATACACGTTCAATGTACTTCTCCTGAGATAGCCATAATTTTCTGCTTGTTCTCTCTTGAACTATCTTCATACCCAGAATTTGTTGTGCTGGGTCCAAGTCCTTCATATCAAATGACTTGGACAAATCTCCATTCAACTTTGCAATCAGCCCCTTATTTTTTCCTACAATTAACATGTTATCCACATACAACAACAAAATAATAAAGTTGTTGTTAGAAAATCTTTCAAAGTATACACATGGATCAGAATATGTCTTTGTGTAGGTTTGACTTTTCATGAATGAGTCAAACTTCTTGTACCACTGCCTTGGTGCCTGCTTCAACCCAAAAAGACTCTTATTCAATTCGCACACCATGTGTTTCCTTTCAGTTACTTCAACTCCTTCTAGCTGCTCCATATAGATCTCCTCTTCCAAATCTCCGTGAAGAAATGCAGTTTTCACGTCCAACTACTCCACTTCAAGATCTAAGCTAGCTGCTAAACTCAAGATTGTTCGAATAGAAGTCATTTTGACAACAGGTGAAAAAATTTCGTCAAAATCAATACCTTTCTTCTGCTCGAAGCCTTTTACCACCAATCGAGATTTGTATCTGACCAGCTTGTCATTTTCATCTTTCTTGAGTTTAAAGACCCATTTGCATTTGAGTGGTCTTTTACCCTTTGGAAGTTCAACCAGCTTGTACGTGCCATTTTTCTGTAGAGATTCCATCTCTTCTTGCATGGCTTTCATCCACTAGTTCTTTTCTGGATGGGACAACACCCCCTTAAGACTTTCTAGCTCCCCTTCATCACTGATGAGGATATACTCTGTGGAAGGGTACCTACATGACTCTACCTTTGGCCTCTCTGATCTCCTCAGAGGTTAAGGTTGTTCTTCTTCCTGAGTGGGGTGCTCCACTTGCTCGACACTATCATCAAGTTGCTCCCCCTGCTCAATAACCTCACCAGGTTGCTCCCCCTGCTCGGCAACCTTGTCGGTCCTACTTTCTGCACTTGTGGGATTGTTAGAAAGAATAGTAACAAGATTAGGAATTATACCATTCATGGCCTTCTCTGGCTTATCATCAGCAGTTCCAACTTCACTTTCTCGGAAGACTACATCTCTGCTTCTAAGGACCTTCTTCTTTACAGGATCCCACAATATATATCCGAACTCTTCATCTCCATATCCGATGAATATGCAGGGAATAAATTTATCATCCAGCTTTGTTCTCTGCTCCTTTGGTACATGTGCAAAAGCTCTGCAACCGAACACCTTCAGATGTGAGTAGGACATTTCCTTGTTGGTCCAAACTCTCTCTGGGATGTCAAACGCCAACGAAACTGATGGACTCCTATTGATCAGGTAACAGGCTGTCTGAACTGCTTCACCCCGGAATGACTTAGGCAGTTTAGCCATTCTGAGCATGCTTCTCACCTTCTCTACAATGGTACGGTTCATCCTTTCGGCTACGCCATTGTGTTGTGGGGTTCCAGGGACTGTCTTTTCATGTCTGATCCCATGGCTCGAATAGTACTCTTCAAATTCCCTTGAAGTGTACTCACCTCCATTGTCATTTCGGAGACGCTTTAGCTTTTGGCCTGTCTCCCTTTCCACCAGAGCATGAAACTTCTGGAAAACTTGAAACACATGGCCTTTGGTTTTCAAAATATAAACCCATAATTTTCGTGAAGCATCATCAATAAAAGTAACAAAATATTTGTTACCGTCCATCGATTCAATTTCCATTGGACCACAAACATCAAAATATACCAAATCAAGTATATTTAATTTTCTTTCAGACGATGTCTGAAATGAGACTCTATGATGCTTACCAAATAAACAGTAGTCACAAGGTTTTACCGTTGTACCTTTGGCATAAGAAATGAGTGATTTATTTTCAAGAATCTGCAATCCCTTCTCGCTCACATGACCCATCCTTTTGTGCCACAAATCTGCAGAAATCTCATCTTGTGCCGCTTCAATTCACCTTGGCATATTTCTGCATTTGTCATGTATAATGTGCCGCGAGCAACTCCCTTTGCAATCACCAATGATCCCTTGGAGAGTCTCCACTTTTGATTTGCAAAATAGTTCCCGTATCCATCTTGGTCTAATGCAATTCCCGAGATCAAGTTCATTCGCAAATCAGGTACATGTCGCACGTCTTTTAGAACCAATGTGCATCCGATATTTGTCTTGATACAAATGTCACCAATCCCTGCAATCTTTGAGTAACTTGTGTTACCCATTCTTACAGTCCCGAAATTACCTGCTACATATCTGCAAAAAAGATCTCTTACCGGTATGGCATGGTAAGATACTGCTGTATCAACCACCCATTCTAACTCTGGATTTGATAAGTGCATGCATTCCTCTTCCTCGTTTATAAAGAGGACAACATTGTCATTGTTTTGCACCATGGCGGCTGTATTGTCGTCATTCTTCTGGCCACTAGTTTCACCTTTGCCCTTCCTTGGATTTGAGCAATCTCTTTTGAAGTGGCCTGGTTGATCACAATTGTAGTAATTTCTGGCTCTTGATTTGGATCGGTTCTTAAACTTCCCACGAGCTACGGATCTACCATAGTTGCTCGAACTCCTTTGATAACTCCTGCCTCTACCTTCTGTGATGAGAGCCTGTCCTTGATTTTCAGGCTTCTTTCTCATCTTCTCATTGAGTAGAAGAGCTGATGTGACATCTTTCAACTCAGTGGTAGTCTTACGGTGCAAGATGGTTGTTTCCAGATTACCGTATGAAGATGGCAACGAGTTCAACAACAAGATGACTTTATCTTCTTCCTCGATTTTCACTCCGAGATTGGCGAGCTATGTGATTAGTCCGTTAAACACATTTAAATGTGACAACAAATTCATACCTTCATCCATGTGTAGGGCGTATAGCTGCTTCTTGAGGTACAATTTATTTGTTAGCGTTTTGGACATGTCTAGGCTTTCCAACCTTGTCCAAATGCCACGTGCGGTGTCTTCATCAATGATGTTATTTACCACATCATCTGATAAGTGCAACCTAATTGCACTAGCAGCCGTTTCATCCCAGTCAGCCCAATCCTCAGCTTTCATAGTACCAAGCTTTTTGGCATCAGCATCTAATACCTTGTGTAATCCTTGTTGGATGAGCAGATCCCTCATCCTTCTTTGCCATGTTGAGAATCCACTATCTCCGTTAAATTTTGCTACCTCGTACTTTACTCCGACATTTTTGTTTTTCACCGAGTGTAGTACTACAGATACTGAATAGTATTTCTGTGAACAAGCAGAACCTGTGCTCTGATACCAGTTGTTGGGAATAAACCCCCTACAGAAATAATATTCACAGTAATAAAAGCGGAATAATAACGTAGCACCGAGATACGGTAATTAACAAGAATAAAAGAGTGACAACGACACCAAGATTTTTACATGGAAAACCCTTTTGAATAAGGGAAAAAACCACGGCCTGAGACGAGCAACTGATATCACTATAGCAAGGAATTTTACACTTTGTAGATCCGAGTAAAATACTCCAAAGACCACAACAACGCTCAAAAGAAATAACCTTCTTTTGATATTCTCACCTCACTACAATATCGCTCACTCTCTATTTTTCCTCACAGACTTGTCTGTGAAACCTCACTCTTTCTTTCTCTCTTTTGTTGGTGTGTTTCCAACTGAAATAAAAGCTTGCTATTTATAGCAAAGAAATGACTCACGTGATGTCATCAATGACCTCACATATTGTATGAACTATAGTATAAACACAAGAAAAATTTGTCTTCCATTTTTCTATATTCAAAGAAAGCACACCATTTCCTTCAAACTTTCACACATAGGATATGGGTTGGATCCCACAGAGAGGAGGGGAGGGGAGGGNGGGAAGAGAATTTTTCTAAAATTCATTAGTCTACGGTCAAAACGTACTTGCCTCGGGTGTTTATAAAAAATCAAAATATTTGCCAGCTTCCAACCAAATCATAAATTCGTTTTAAAACAAAAAAAAAGGTAAAATAAATCAAGTAACATAAACATCAACAGTTGTCCAAAATCACCATGAATTTCATAATGTTAGGCAGTATATGTTTTTACCAATTTTCTAATCATACGATAGTAATCATTCATTCTAGATAGGTTATATTCTCCATAACCTCATTCACTAAACTATTGTTTGGGTGGTTAATTGGGAAAGAAAGAAAACTTCACTGACCAAAAAGTCATTTATTTCATAAAAATTGTACGAGGCGCCCTATTAGGTCATCCCATTAAATTTATATCCATTTTCTAAATTTTTTTTATCTTGTACCTTCTTTTTAAACAACTTCAGACTTCTTTCTTCTCCTTCTTTTTCAGGTGACAATGATTTTATATGGTGGTTGTGAACATATTTAATGTAGGTTATGATATTTTACAATGGTGAGCTGTTATGATGCTTTTTTTTTTTTTTACTATTGCTTAGGGTTTCTTCTTCTTCTTTTTCTTAATTACAAAATGAGTTCATTAGATTTATAGTTGTTTTGGCAAATTGATGATTGAGGTTTGTTCCTGATAATACTTGGAGGTTATGTTTCAAATTTGAGCTCATTCGGAGTAGATTTAGGTAATAATCGTATATTGGATTGTTATAATTCGAAGAACAAATTTCTGTTTCTAGGTAATTTGCACATCAGGCCTATTTGGGCTTAAGTGCACAAAAACGTTGGTTGCACTTCAGACCTTTTGGCCTTAAGTGCATCTGAAGTTAAGTGCATGAAACTATTTGTTATACTTTAGACTTATTTGGCCTTAAGTACATCTGAAGTGCAAATTTTTACTTCAGACTTATTGACCTTACTGAATGAAAACGTTTGTTGCACTTTAGATTTTTTGGCCTTAAGTGCATCTGAAGTGTAATTTTTCACTTCAGACTTATTGGCTTTAAGTGCATTTGAAGTGTAATTTTTTACTTCAGACTTATTAGTCTTAAGTGCATGAAACCATTAGTTGCACTTCAGACCTACTTGACTAAGTGCATTTGAAGTGTAATCTTTTTACTTCAGATTAATTTTTTTAAATATTATAAAATGGGTAAGCTTGTAAACATTTTTACAAAGTGAATATACCTTCTGTTTCGTTAACGATGATCGAGTCTGAAGTTTATTATAAAATGGGTAAGCTTGTGTAAACATTTTTACAAAGTGAATATACCTTCTGTTTCGTTAACGAATGAAAAGGCCATACACAAACTGATTCTCGATGAAAGTCCAGTCTAAAGAATCATAAAAAAACCGGTCCACGCTAGGTACAAGGATAAACCCGTTAATCAAAATTTTGGAGTACAGCCGTTAAAGCCTAAATCACAACCTGTGAAGCATAGAAAGGTGAGCAGTGAAAACTTCTTTGTACTCTATATATGAGAGATGACTTTTGGTTTATTTATAAAAGAAGAAATTGTGTGAAGGCAAAGGGAATAGTTGGAAGGTGAAGATTGTGGGAAAATGGCGTGGAGAGCAAATCTGTCCCGGAATCTGAAGGAGCTTCGCATCCTCTTTTCTCCATCCTCCCCTCAAAGTGCTGCCACTAGGTTCCTTCCTTCTTTTCTCTATTTCTCAATTTTTTCTCATTTATCTAAGTAATTACCGGTTACTGCACTGAAATGAGCTCGAATAGTGATATAAATATATCCGAGTTACTTTGCGATTTTGATTGATTAATAGATTAAATTAATCCCAAATAATTAATTGTTTCATGTTTTAAATAGGGCTTTCATTGAGAAGAACTACAGAGATCTCAAGACTCACAACCCCAAATTACCTATTTTGATTCGTGAGGCCACTTCCATCGAGCCTCAGCTTTGGGCCAGATATGGTAATTTTCCTTTTCAGTCTTTTTTTCATTGATTATATCTCTTAAAATTTCTAATCGGCTCTCAATGTAGTCAATTGAAGTGAGTTGTTGAGTTATATGATGAACGATTAGTATTTTAGGCACCTTCTTTTGTATATTCAACTTCTCTGTTAGTCTCTTTTAAAAAAGTTCTTTCGTTTGCATTTAGTTGTTGAATTTAGCTGCTCTTTCTTGAGTTTAGAAGACATTTTCATTGTTGTTGTTACATTGCATTAACTTCCTGTATATTCCAGCTTAATTGAAACTTATACCTAGACTTTGGTTAATGCTTTATTAACATTTGATCAGGTAAGGGTTTGATAGAAATCTGAATCATAAATTGAATCATGAGTTACTCAAAAGAATGAGTATGAAGGAATTGTATGTGACTGTAAAGAGTATTCTATGACTTTACAAATCTTATGGATTTAGTGATTTGAGTATAGTGAATAGACTTCATAAGAGGTTGGCTTTTCTTGGTATGTAGCACTTCATTTTCCCATAAATAGCACTCAGTCGGTACTAGCATGACATTCTTTCCAGTTTGGGATGTTCTCTAGTATGTGATACTATTGCACACATTTGGTAGGTTGTTCCGAGGACCAATTTGATGAAGTTTTATTTTAGCTTTTCCTTGGAGCCAAAGTTCATCAAAACTAGTATATATTAACTTGTTTTAAAGTGATTTGTACCTCTTTTTGACCTTCTATTCATGGTTCTTTCTATAAACTTCTAATAGACCTGGGAGTTGAAAGGGGCATCAGATTGGAGGGCTTGACGGAGGAGCAGATCTCAAAGGCACTTGAGGACCTTGCAAAAGTAGGGGCATCTCGTTAATCTTGATGACATTGGATCTTCAGAATTGTATGTCTTTGCATTTAGCACTTTGTAGAGTTTTGTCCTCGCATTGTGCTTTTTAAAATAATATTTTGGTGCTAGTTATCGTGAATCAAGTTAGCAGTGCATAAACTTGAAACTCTGGGTATTTGGCTTTTATTTGCTGTTGGAAAGGCAAGTGTTTGAAATTCTCCGTTGTTAGCATTGGAAGTTTAACGTTATGCCTTCTGTGCTTTTAGTCTTGTTACAGTTGAGGTTTTATCGAGTGTATCTTTGTTGATCAACTAATCTTTTCTCCTAGTTTATGCCAATATATGTATAACTCTTTTAATGCAAGTCAACTAATCTGGTGTGTAAGATAACACATAGGCAAATGAAGAGCTGCTAAGCGACATCTTCACTTCCTTTCCTGGCAAATAAAATTTCAATCTCGTATACAGTACTCACTATTAGGTAGAAAGGAAAAAAATCTACTCTTTTGGGAGATGACATTGATCTTCATTTTAGTAATTTCCAGAAGATAATCCTAGATTTACAGTCTTGAGTTTGAGAAAACTGACATGTAAAAAAATTATCTTATATTTGAAAGAGGGAACAGTGTAGAAAATTGTGTAAAGTCTGCTCTGCTCTGCGTGAAATACTGATATTTAAGCTCTTCAATCAGCAGCTTCTCTTCCTTTGGTTAGTTTGGGATAGAAAGGGAGGGAGTAAATTAGTTGACTACCTCTTTGTTGAGCAACTGCTAGATTGCACGAGTCATACTAATGAAGAGATCTCATTCTTAGTCTTAAGATTCAGCATTGCTTGACTACATGCAATCCCAGACTCCCCTATACAACGCCCTCCTGTTAAAATGTTTGGCTGAGGTCGGGAATGCTGGAAATATGCTTATGAGCCAGGTTGGTCCTTGATTGTCTAGTGGTATAGCTTTGGAGCTTTATCAGGTTCAAATAGGAAAAAATACATAGTGATTAAATATCAAAGAACTGGGTCAAATATGAGGAAAAGCCAAGTTGGATAGACTATAATGGATACTTCGGGTTATCAAGTTTATGAGTGGACTTAAATCCCGTAGGTTCCGAGTTGCAACTACATGCTCTAGAGCCCCATTCAGAGGCTACAGTCGTATGATAATAGTGATTCATGGTATGAGTGCAAAACTTCAGCAAATTGTGTATCAGTATTCTAAACTGGTGTTTAAATCCCTCTTTTAGCAAAAATAAACTGTATAAATCCCTCTTTTAGCAAAAGGAAAGTGTGTAAATCCTTGTTCTTGTTCAATCACGGGTGTGGAATGTTGCAGCACCATATTAGGATACATATAGCAATGGAAAGAACTGTTGCAAGTTCATGAAACACTCAGTGAGAAAAAATAGGGATAAATGCAAAGTAAAGGGCATCTGAAGTTTCATCTTCTATAGAAGTCAATTGATTTCTTCAAGAGATCTCCTTGCAAGAGTTGTCTATGCTCGGATAGCTTTATATTTCTTCAACTACTGGTGCTTCCTGTAGCTGTATTTGTGATTGGTTCCACTGCTTCTTCTTTTTGGTTTCCATTCCATTCCTGCAGCTTCCCCCTGTGAAAAGATATCAGGAAAAATATTTTAAGTACTCTATTAATGTGAAAGCATGAGTTTGTAGCATAGTAATCTCACATTTGCAACATAACCATGTGTTTTCTTGCCACTGGATCCTCTTCAAATACTTCAATCTGGAAAAGAGCATCATGTCAGATATTTTTGCTCATTGATGGGATTTAATAAATCTGATGCATATGATTTTTTGCATCATACAAATTTCCATCCGAGAAGATTTTCGCATTTATTACAGTAGACATCTGCTACTCTGTGAGGACCAAGTTGCCTCTGCTGCTCTGCTTCGTTTACATGCACATTCACTCTGCATATTTCATCGTTCAGATTAGTTCTTCGCTATGCAGACAACTCCTATTAAACTATCCCAGGAAATTAGTATTATGAAAGCTTACACTTTATCAAATACACCTCCCGTCACCCCGGTTGCTGGCTGAAAAACACATAACAGTAGATAAATGAACCGTTATTTCTATCTACATGACATGATATATATCATTGCATCAGTTACTAGTGCAGTCTACTCAGTCTAGTATAGTAGTATGAAGCTTACTCTTCGATTAAATATAGAAAAAATGTAACGTCGAGTAAAAAGCCCATAAATAGCAGGCATTACAAGATAGTATTTCTACTTCCTAAATACTAAGTGGGTATTCATTTTCTTGATCATTCTGTCTTTCTTATAGACGTATAAATTGGTGTTCTTGCACATTCTTGCAAAATTAAAGAAGATAGATAATGTTGGGGGTACTTGAGAAATGGACGGCAAAAGAAGAAAGGGAAAAGAGACAGACCAAAGTTCTTTGTGCATGAAATGCCATTAAGCCTAGAAACTTATCCAAATAGAATCGCAGCCGTCATTTTTCAAGAAAAGATTATCCAAAACGTTGTAAGCTCGCGAATCTGAGCATGACGTATCTTATATGTCTAATTAAATATATTTTCATTTAATATTCGGAATTGAAAGATCAGCAACACTATTGCAGATCGTTCAGCTATTACAACGCTAAATTAGTTTGACGCAAGAATGACAAATTGACAATTATCAAGAGGGAAAAAGAGGGAAAGAGAAAAAGATTACGGTGTAGTTAAGGCTGAAATCTTCGCTGAGAGCGACATGGTTTTGGCAGATACGGCACATGTAGAAACGAAGACTCGGATCAGACACATTGAACTCAACATGAAATGACTTTCCCATCTCTGAAAACTTCCTTATGTTATGTAGAACTATTTTGAGGCAGAGAAGAATATAAGTCACACGAACTTGGTAAGTTGTAAGTGGTGATAATCAAGAGCAGATGAAGAGGTTTAAGAGAACTGGGAACAAGGGGAGTTATGACCAATGCGCTCCTCTTTTAGAAAATACTAAAAGATGTTCAAGAAAGATATATAGAATATTGAGTGCGACAGATAAGGCAGAGAACTATATATAGCATCCGGAAGGCAGTTTCGTGATGAGAAGGAGATAAATCAAGTTATAGAAAATTACAATAGAGTGGGGGGTTTGCAGATTTGAGTAAATGCATATTTCTGTTGTGCATAGTTATGTGTGTATATTTATATGGGATTAAACGGTCTTTGCCAGAAGGTAAGCTAATTAGGAGGTTGAGAGGAAGAGAAATCTCTACTTAACCGCCAGTTGACCTCTTAGCCTCTTTTTTTGTTTCTTTTAAAAAAGAAAAGGACCCATTTGTTCAATGGTTTACTTCAATCTAAACCTGGTCCTAAAAGTGAATTTCACGAAACAAAGCAACTAATTAATAAGATACTTACCTTTCATCTAATTCAATTTCCAGAAAGCAATAGTTATGCTCCAAGAAGATCAAATTTATCCACTGGTGGTTAATTTTGGTTTCTCAAATGCTCACACTCAACCATTTGTCAATCTACCTAGTGCTATTTAATGATTTTAATTAGCTCTTTTTAATCAATTGATGCCTTCAGCTATAACCACAGTATTAGCTCAATGATTCATCAAGTTTCTTCAAAGTAGATAGCATTGGATTAAGGACCAAATAGCACTAGATCTCCTTCTCCACTTTTAATTGAATTCCATAAATATTATTAAGAATAGAAATTTGATTTTTCCAGTGTATTAATTTGAAAGCTTGAAATAAAGCATACCATTTTACACCAAAAGAAAAATTGAGAACTGAAATAGAACTATAATAGGATTGTATTCCAAATATGAACTACACATACTGGATCGAGAAAGATCCATGGGTAAACCCCCCCAAAAACAAAAGAAAAAACAGTAAAATACCATCCGATATAGCTAAACCCTAATCCTTAACAAACATAACCATAATCTCAAAGACTAGTCTAACAACAATCCATTAGAACGAACTTCAAGAGCTAGTAAACTTGGTAACAGCCTTAGTACCCTCAGAAACAGCATGCTTAGCTAATTCACCAGGAAGTACAAGTCTCACAGCAGTCTGGATCTCCCGAGAAGTAATTGTGGGCTTCTTGTTGTAACGGGCCAATCTCGAAGATTCTTGGGCCAACTTCTCAAAGATATCATTAATGAAACTGTTCATGATACCCATAGCCTTGCTCGAAATCCCAATGTCAGGATGGACCTGTTTCAGCACCTTGAAAATGTAGATCTTGTAAGTTTCAACGCTCTTCTTGGCCTTCTTCTTCTTCTTATCTCCGGCAGCGGCACCGCCGTCCTTTGGGAGTTTCTTCCCGGCCTTTGGCTTCTTCTCAGCCGGAGCTTTCTCGGCGACGGTGGTTTTCTTCTCCTCCACCGGCTTCTTTTCTGCTGGCTTCTTCTCTGCCTTTGGTGCCATTGAAACAAAATGTGTTTACAAAGAGAAAAATGTGATGGGAATTTGAATGCTGCTGTATGTAGGTGAACTGATATTTTGAGATGCGGGTAAGTGCAATGTATATATAGAGGCAACAGATGAAATCTTATTGGTTAATGGTTGAGCCTCGCGGATAGATGAGTTGGCAGGATTTGGAGCGTCGGATTTATCTGTTCTCGTGTGAGGATAAATGCGCGGTGTTGATAGAGTTTAACTTTTGGGCAAATTTCCACTTCGCGCCTCTGGCGTTGGCGGTTCCCTAAAATTCATGATATTTCGGCGGATTGTAGAAAAATTAAAAAAGAAAACTTTGGCGGATTAATTTACTGGGAAAATGAAAAATGAGATCATAATATGGTTAAGCCTTTTTTGTTATGAATAACATTCTTTTTTCATATCTTTGCAATTTTGATTTTTACTTCGGAAAAGGGCCAAAAATATCCCTAATATATTGAAAATGGCCCATAAATGCCTCCCGTTAACTTTTCGGTCTACAAATATCCTTAATGTTTTATTTTTGACTCACATATACCTTTGAAATTAACATAACATGAATAGTGAATTTTGACACTTTAAAATATCCATGTGGCATTTTTTAAGCTTGCCATATGTGTTTCTTATAAATAAAATTAAAACATTCCCATTTTCTTATAACCCAATCCGCCAAGTCTCTATCATCCACCCGTTTTATTAGACTTGGATTCTTTTTTATCATCTAAAATACTCTTACAACATTTTTGCCAACTCAAACACAAATTAGAATTTTTTGATCCTTTAAGTAAATTCTTAATTTTTTTCTCTTCGGACAAAAATTTCATTTCTTCAAACACTAGTTCTCTCCCCATTATTTCTGATGTCTTCCACCATAAAAAGAAAAATCTAATATAGATTGGTTTTATAGATTTGATCTTGAGAGGATGAAGTTGAAATTGTTATAAAAATAAAATTGTAAATAGGATGTCATCTGTAATTGAAAAATTGAATTCAACTGGAATCTTTTCAACAGTTTCTCAGACCTCTCAAAATATCTCATTTTAAAGAGTTCTGTTGGATATAATTTTTTTTTTTTTCTTCTTCAGCTTTCGTTTCCAGTTCTTCTTCACCTGTACCATGGCTTCATCTTATCCTTCTTCTACTACTGATTCCTCTCTTTCTTCTTCTTCTTTATCGAATATTTTATTTGTTTTACTGATTATCTATGGATAGAATGAAAAAAAGAAAAAAAGAAAGATTTATGGTTATCTAACAGGAAAAAGGAGAAGAATGAGATAGGTCTATTTTGCTTACCTCCATTATTGAAGTGGTTAATTCGGAAGAAGAGGGAAGCCACCGGCGAGTTGTAGGAACTTAGGTGGATTGGGTTACAAGAAAATGGGTGGGTGTTAATTTTGTTTTATAAGAAATACGTGGCAAGTTTAAAATATGCCACATGGATATTTTAAAGTGCCAAAATTTACCACCCATGTTCTGTTAGTTTTAAGAGTGTATGTGATCCAAAAATAAAATGTTAAGGGTATTTTTAGACCAAAAGGTTAACGGAGGACATTTGTGAGCCATTTTCAATACGTTAGGGGTATTTTTGACCCTTTTTCGTTGTTACTTTAAAGCGACTGAGATTTATATATTGGCATCAGGTAGTTGATATTAACCCATTTTTCATTTATTGGCATCAGGTAGTTGATAAATGTATATCACGATAATAATTTATATATATCAACATATATATCATAATATTTCTGTTCTGTATATCAAAGTGTATAAATCAAAACTTTATTTAACTTCTTAGTATTTCTAAAATATAAAATTATAAATAGAGTTGTCTATAAATTATTGTTGTCTCTATATCAACAACAACAGTCTTACCCTGCCTTGCATAGGTAGAGAGGTTGTTTATGATAGACCATCGGCTTAAAAAAAAAAAAAAGCAAAGTCACAGCATTGAAAAGAAATACAATAACATATAAACCATGAAAAGGAAACAGAAATGCAAAGTAGTACCAACAACAACAACAAAATAACAGGAAAATTGAAGCAACGAAGCACCTGGTAATAATACAAATCTAAATATAAAGAAATAGAAGAGTGTTATACATACTATAGAGAAGATAATGATAAATTCACGACTACCTACTAGCCTTCTACCTTAGTTCTCGACGTCCGCGCCTTCATATCCAGGGCCATGTTTTCGATAAGCTGCAGATGTGTCATGTCTTGCCTTATTACTTCCCTCCAGTACTTATTTGGCCTACCCCTCCCTCTCCTCTGGCAACCAAGGCCAACCTCTTACATCGTCTCACTAGGACATCTAGACATCTCCTCTTAACATGCACGAACCATCTTATTCTCGCTTTCCGCAACTTGTCCACCATGGAAACCACACCAACCTTGTCCTGAATATTTTCATTCCTAATTCTATCTCTTGATATGCTATATCCTTTTCAACATCATCTTTTCTACTGCTTTCAACTTTTGGATGAAAGCTTTTGACTGCCCAACACTTCACCTCATATAACATAGTTGGCCTAACAGCCACTATTGTATATCACAGTGTATAACATATCAGATAATGCACATACCAAAAATGTGTATCACAATTTTCTTCTCCGTCTTTGTATATAAAAATGTATAATAAAAGTTTATATATATGCTGACCCAGCACCACCGAGCTTACCCATTTCTTCTAATCCTCCTCAACTTGTCTTTAGGTCAACACTTTCCGTTATCGGTACACAATATCCTAAGTCAAAGCTCGTTGCAGAAGACCCTAGCACGAACCACGTTGTCCGAAAATCCATAAACCGCTGTATTTCCTCTAGAGCACCCAACAATGCTGCAACCAAGATACCCATTCTAAAGAGACCTTCTGTGAATCTGAAGATGTTTCTCTAACCTCTCTAATACTGGATTGTAGATTTAGCAATGATATAGATATACCGCAAGTTCCAGCACCATCCCATGAAAATCTTAGATCTTAGTCATGTACACTTCCAGGGAACCACTCAACACTGCATATATACCTCAGACCCAAGACTGATATGACACATGTCTATACAATCTGATCGTCGATAATAGACTCCTCTACTTGGCGCGGAGTCATAGGGTACAACATCCCATGATCCAAATTACCAACCTTCATAAGCTTGTATAGCACCAATCAGATACACAAACCAGTTGCATCCCACACTTGAACAACTGAAGATCTACCAACACGTCTGCTTCCTTAGTTTGAACAATACCTCGAAACAATGATTGAGCATTTATGGCCCCCCTCGTAGCCCATCCATAGCATTACAAAACGTCGGAGCATAGCTGGTGCCGAGCGCGCAACATCATATATGAGTGGGTGTAAAGGGATATAAGATATATGCTTCAAGCTGAATCAATCAATGCCGCACGATAAGGAACGAAAATGAGTGGTTCCTAATAGTTCTATAGCCTCTCAAATATAAGTACAGACGTCTTCGTACTGATCCGCAAGACTCTACTAAACTTGCTTATGAATCGCAGCACCTATTAACCTAGAGCTTTGATACAAACATGTCACGATCCTAATTTCCCACCTTAGGATGCCGTAATGGTACCTAGTCTCTAAGACTAGGTAAGTCTAACACATGCTGATTTAATAACAGAATTAAACTATTTAATCATTCATCATAAATCATTAAATGATATACATAGCTGCAAGCGGCCAATAGTTATAATTTTCCAAAACTAGTCGTACCGAGTGATAAGTACTATTAAAATACACTAGAATTTCTAAACATAATAATGTTTTGAATTATAATTTAATAGTTGCATAATGAAGTAAGATGGTGGCCCGAGGCCTGTGAACGTCAAGCAGGTATACCTTGAAGTCTTCCGCCGCGCAGATGCAACTCTCAACAACACAATTAGAATACACTGTACAAAAATGTGCAGAAGTGTAGCATGAGTACACCACAACGATACCTAGTAAGTATCAAGCCTAACCTCGATAGAGTAGTGACGAGGTTAGGTCAAGATACCTACTAAACCTAGAAACCTGTTCAAGATATGCATACGCTAACAATGAAAAGAACATCAATGTAAGACAACAGCGAAAAAATTATTGATTTACAACCAACAATGAAGTAATAGAAACATAAATGGCAGCAAGTAGTAAACGAGTAAAAGGAAACAACATAATCAGAATACCGATGAGATGTAAATGAACTCAAATAAGGAAAAACAGATGACAACTTAAATAATCAAATCTCTCCCAACTCATGGACTTACAACAAGAAATACCCCAAGGAACCACACCTCATAAACCACAAGTCATGGACCACAATTTTCAAATCTTACACATATGAAAACCCCGTGCCCACAATAACAATCACCTTCGCACGGCAAGGCCCATGTGCTACCATGTACTTTGCAACCATGATAAATATTAATTTGAATGAACGAAAGATATATTTAAACATCATAAAACATAATAACAATCTTGAATAAAGTAAGGTGTCAAATGAAACAATGAGTTTATTTTATAAATCAAGTAAAGTAAAATAATATACAACTTAAGTAAAAGATGGGTCTAGTTTAGAAATCAATAAATTAAGTAAAAGTATCATTTTTAAACAAAACAAAACATAAGTCAAATTATTGAATTAAATATAGAATTTGTTAAGGAAAAACATGATAATAATTTTAAGTAAGGTAAACATCTAACATGTGATGAGTATAATTTGAGAACCTAGTTATAGTGAAAGTGCGATAACCATTTAGTATAATAAGGCACTGGTGAGATAATGAGTTCTATCTTAAGAGGCACATAAAATAAATCATGTTAATATTTCTTTTATCTAAACCATTATATTACCAGCAACTCAACAGAATATGATATAGTAACTCCACGCAATTAAATTCACATTGATAATCAATTCACCAAGTTATAATGGAGGCATATATTGGCATGTTAAAGCAAACACAACAAATCATGTAGAATGCATGACTCACAATAAACAACAATCGTTCCAATACCAAGATAACAACGAATAACCAAACACAATCAAAATGCGGATGAATGATTGAAGGAAGAACAATGACCTTTCAAATCAACAAGTTGTTCCAACATGGAATGTACAATGAACATCACAACCGAGGTACCGCCTTGTATTCATATTTCATAATTTCAATCAAAGTCTTTCCTTATATCACCGTGTGAGCCGTACATTTAGCTTTGAAAATTATTTTTCCGAAATAGCTACACGCATTTTAGCCCACCTTATCTCACTGCGTGGCTTCAAGCAGTTCCCCTACTAGAAACACATGTATCAAACCCATCTTATCTCACCGCATGCATATCAACCCTTAACCTTATACCAACGCATGCGTATTAATATCACAACACAATCAAAACTCGCACCACAAGTGCCCATATGCCACAACTTGCCACAAAGTCAACAATATCAATATTTTCACAACAAATAGTCCATGGCTCAACCTCAATGTGTACAAGAATTTCAAAAATAACAAAATGAATAGGAATTCTCAACAAGGAAAGGTATCTCAACAATTAACAACTTCGCCTCAATGTGATAATGACTATTACAACTTCAACACCAATAACTCAACAAAGTGATATTCCATGAAATAACAACGATTCAACAATTAAGAGACAATAAGACAATAAGGAAGGCAATAACTTCAACTAAAGCATTTAAGAGCAAAACAATAAGTCAGAGGTAGAACAAGTGCTAACAACGTCAAATAGAGCATGTACATATAACAGGTTATGACAACTCAATTAGAGGTATGAAAAGAGTCTAGATAATCTAAACCGGTCAAATACCACATATAGCCTGTGTACCCACTCATCACCTTGCGTACACGACCTTCACATAACACAAATAGTACAATCAACCCAAATCCTAACGAGTAGTTTTTCACACAAAGTTAGGCAAGATACTTACCTCAACTATGCCAACTCAACTTTCCGAAATAGCTTTTCCCCTAAAATTCGCCTTCACAAGGCTAAAATCTAACCAAAAATGACTTAATATTATCAAACAATGCAAGAGAAACCAATTACAATAAATAAAGCTATGATCTTTACATTTTCCCCAAAAAGTTAACAATGTTGGGCCCATCTTGGATTCCGGATCCAAGCTTACCTGAGCGAAGCCTGAACCAATACAATCCCACACGACGAAAACTAACTCAATCCGAGTCTGATAGCTCAACCAATTCGCCAAAACATCACTCTTGGGTGTTCATAACCCAAGAGTCCCACCCACGCTAGTTGGGTCCCATATCTCCAAAAATACGCCTCCAAAACTCGTTAAATTCAAGTATCTTGTTCTCCTAAAAGACCCCAAAAGGAATCGGAAAATAAACGCCTCTAAGTCATTTCCAATTTTTAAGATTTAGGACATAATCCTAGGTCTTGATTTAAAGAGTTAAATAGATTTTTAATTAAAATCATGGATTAAAGTTTAAACCAAGGGAATGATCAAAGGAAGATAATTAGGTCATGGTTTAGACCTTACCCCATGGAAGAAACTTGAAGAACATCCTTGAATTCTCCCGTTCCCAAACTTTCAAGATGAGAAAAACTTCAATAACATTAATAGTAAAAAATATCCAGTTGTTCTGCCTTGCTTCTTGTGCCAAACGATCCCGAAACTCACTTTTGATGCCTCCAATGGATTCCTCGTAACATTCCAATCAAGTTAGGCTTTTGAATCACTCTGTTTGACCTTATAATGAAGGAGATATGTTGGTTTCAATATTTGGAAATAGTGCAGATTTTTAAATACGAATTCAGTGGCAATTTCGTGTTTAATTTGAAAAATCTAGCAACCTAATTCTTAGTAAAATGACCATAAATTCCTCATACGATATCGAAACTTGATGATTCCAGTCGCTATGGTTCCTAAATTACGATACGGATATAATGATTTAGTCGAAACACGAATAAAAGGCCATTTGCTCAATATGGTAACCTTTATGCTTAAATCGATGTCGAAACCGAAAATATTACCATAAACCCAAACTTATCCAGAACTCATCGAAATTTAACCAAACTTTGTGGACATTTCCAAAATCATTATACAAACTTATTGGAATAATTAAAATCCAATTCCGTGTCCGTTTAGCCAAAATTCAAACCTTGGTCAACTCTTCCAACTTAAAGCTTCTAAAACGAGAATCATTCTTTTAATCAATTTCGAACCGCTCGAAAACTGAAACCATCCATTATGCAATTATAATACATAGTATGAAGCTACTCAAAGTCTCAAACCACCGAATGGAACGCTAAAGCTCCAAAATGACCGGTCAGATCGTTATATTCTCCCCCACTTAAACATACATTCATCCTCGAACATGCCAAAAGTCGTTCCAAAGCCATCAAATCACCATACACCCTCACCATACACATAACCATGGGTGATGACACATCACCTTAATCCATATAAGCCCGACAACACCACCTAACAGAGGTCCTTACTTCAACCTTAATCCATAAACCTTAAAACCCAAATCCCCAACATCCGGAACTCATTATATGACCCCATTCTTGCATTTATGCACCTTATAACTCTGAACAAGCTGTATCAATCCATAACCATATCTCAAGACATAATCACATGATATAACACATAACTCAAATACTCATAGCAATAACTTCCGATTGCAATAGTTGCTCGATAACCAACCCGACACCGGTAACAAACCTCATATCAACTAAAACCTTTTTCAGAACATTCGTACACTTCCAATGATGAAAGAAACATACAGAAACTCATAACCACCCATTAGGTTAACAAGTCGTGGAGCTCTCTTGCCTGATAAGAACCATAGCCAAAATCTAAGCCGACTAGCGACACAATTCTCACAAACATACCTTAATCAAATCCGATGGCACTCATTTTAGGCCCAATAACCTCACCTCATCCAGTACAAGCACTCGACCGACTTGTCACACAAATCCTACTTAGAGCCACAAACCATGCAATCCGTGCACTAATGAACAATAACTCAAATATACCCAATGATGGAAAGAGAATGGAAATAAAGAAACTATCTCGCCAGCTCAACAATACCACCACGAAGAGCAATTCTATCAATTCACCACACAAGGGGAACATAACACACGAAATAAGCACAAAGGATCATATCCTAGCATAACGTCGCTGTGATGCAAGGCCCAATCCAACACCGGTCCACCTGGAATACGTTAAGCCATGATACTCACAATCAACAACCATAAGCATATCAACATCAAATACACGAAGCGCATGACCATAACTATAAAGATATGGGTATCACTATCCAGAAACAGGAATACCATAACCAAGTCGGAATTAACCATTCAACACCCTAAGAGCAATCTCGCTCGAATTTCACTACAAAACCCAAACATAACCACATCGGTGTGTAGATAACCAACAGATCACAACCTCTCGCAGCATAGGAGAGTAACACATGAGACATATCAGAACACGAATGTGATCCACCTTAATCGATAACATACCCCTCCATAATAAATGTGCTGAGTAGATAAATCTGACTCGATTTAGAACACACATCCTTATTAGACCTACTAGTAGCCTCCAAATCAATTCTAATCCTTTCGAAGTAGGTAGATAGCCTCCGGAAAGCCCATAATAATATATCTATAGTACATACCATTAGTTTCCAACCTCTTAACATACCTTCGCCGTTCACAACCATGGAACAATCTGCCTCGAGAACCCTCTTAGTCTTCAAATCCTAGAATACTAGAATCTTCATATCCGATCACAACTACACTACTCAAATAACTGACACATTCCTCACATACGGTCAGCCCACGAGAAGTATTTATATAATTCATTCGTCCCAAAAAGAAAAATTTTGACATCAGTAGTCGATCAACCAGGCGATTACCATAATACTAGTCAGGCATTCGCAAGTCGAAACACAGTGCACCTTCTGGAGTGTGCACCATTCTTAGGTGGTATCAAATAATGCTTGCATTCTTCTAAACATCTGAAATCGTCCATGCTGTCTAGAACTCGTGACTCATCCAGGTGAAAATCATAACACGCAACATGTTCCTTATGCCGATAGCAGACATCTAGCTCAAGCTGTGGTCGACATTATCAAGAACTCTTCGAGGCTAGTCCGCACATCACCAAGCCATCAGAACTAAACTTCCCCAAATCAACCAAGTCAAGCAAGCTTTTTAACCCAAGAGTATTGCCACAGAACACTGGTGAAGCATTACCACACCAAAAGACCAGTTACCTTTGTTGCTATGCTGACCCAACACCATCGAGCTGACCCATTTCATTTAATTCTCCTCGACTTGTCTTCAGGTCAACACTTTTCCTTATCGGTACATAATGATCCTAGGTAAAAGCTCATTGTGGAAGACCCTAGCACAAACCATGTCGTCCGAAAACCCACAAATCGTTGTATTTCCTCTAGAGCACCCTAATAATGCTGCAATTGAGATACCTGCTCTGAAGAGACCTTTTGTGAGTCTGAAGATGTTTCTCTAACCTCTCTAATATTAGAATATAGATTTAGCAATGATATAGATATACCGCAAGTTCCAGCACCATCCTATGAAAATCTCAGATCTTAGTCATGTACAATTCTAGGGAACCCCTCAACACTGCATATATACCTCAGACCCAAGACTGATATGACACTTGCCCATGCAAAGTAGAATCCCCCACTTGGCGCGGAGTAATAGGGCACAACATCCGATGATCCACATTACCAGCCTCCATAAGCTCATACAACACCAATCAGATACACAAACAAGTTGCATTCTACACTTAAGCAGCTGAAGATCTACCAACACGTCTGCGTCCTTAGTCTGGTCAATACCTTGAGACAATGATCGAGCATCTATGGCCCCTTCGTAGCCCATCCGCAACTTAACAAACCGTCGGAGCGCAACTGATACCGAGCGCGCAACATTATATACGAGTGGATGTAAAGGAATATAAGATGTATGTTTCAAGATGAATCAATGTCGCACGATAAGTAAAGAAGTGGTACCTAATAGTTCAGTAGCCTCTCGAAGATAAGTACAGACGTCTCCATACCGATTCGCAAGACTCTGCTAAACTTACTTATGACTTGTAGAACCTATGAACCTAGAGTGATACCAACTTGTCATGACCCTAATTTCCCATCTTAGGATGTCGTGATGACACATAGTCTCTAAGACTAGGTAAGCCTAACACATGCTGATTTAATAACAGAATTGAACTATTTAATTATTTATCATAAACCATTAAACGACATACATAGCTGCAAGTGGCCAATAGTTAAACATTTCCCAAAATCGGTAGTACGCCGTCATAAGCAATACTAAAACACTCTAGAGTTTCTAAACACAATATTATTTTGAATTACAATCAGTAGCATAATGAAATAATATGGTGGCTCCGACGCCTGCGAACGTTAAGCAGTTATACCTTGAAGTCACCCGCTACATAGACGCAACTCTCAACAACACAATTAGAATACTTGGATCTGCACAAAAATGTATAGAAGCATAGCATGAGTACACCACAACGATACGTAGTAAGTATCAAGCCTAACCTCGGTAGAGCAGTGACGAGGCTAGGTTAAGACACCTACTAGACATAGAAACCTGTTCAAGAAATACAAGCTAACAATGGAAAGAACATCAATGTAAAACAAACGGCAAAAAAATTATTGATTGACAACCAACAATGAAGTAATAGAAACATAAATAGCCGCAACTAGTAAACGAGTAATAAAGAAACAACATAATCAGAACATCGATGAGATGTAAATGAACTCAAATAAGGAAAAATGGTGACATCTCAAATAATCAAATCGCTCCCAATGCATGGACTTACAACAAGAATTATATCGAGGCACCACACCTCATAAACCACAAGTCATGGATCACAATTTCCAAATCTTACACATATAGCACCTCCTGCCCATAACAACAATCTCCTTCGCACGACAAGGCCCACGTGCTATCATCTACTTTGCAACCGTGATAAATATTAATTTAGATGAACAAAAGATATATTTAAACAACATAAAACATAATAACAATCTTGAATAAAGTAAGGTGTCCAATGAAATAATGAGTTCATTTTAGAAATCAAGTTAAGTAAAATAATATACAATTTGTACGAAACAGAGTATAAGATGGGTTTAGTTTAGAAATCAATAAAATTGAGTTAAAAGTATCATTTTTAAATAAAATAAAACACAAGTTAAATTAACGAATTAAATATAGAATTTGTTAAGGAAAAACATGAAAATAATTTTAAGTAAGGTAAACATCTAATAGATGTTAGGCATCATTTTGAGGAACAACTATGAGAAAGGCATAATTACTGTGGAATTTTGTGCTACTAACAAGAAAATAGCTAACGTGTTCACAAAAGCTCTAAGTAGAGATCACTTTGAAAGGAACAAATTAGAAAATAGCTAACATGCAACGCATGCTTTCAGACCTAAAATCTCGTATCGTCCTTTGCTGGCTACCTGCAAGCATTAGTTTAAAATGTAAATAAGATAACGAATCGGGCCGTACCTTAGTAGTAATATTGATTCAACTGAGTTATATTCCAGTTATTTGGTAGTTGCTCGCCGCTCATTGTTCTGAGTTTGTAGGATCCTTTTTCCGATGATTTCGATAATTTGGTAGGTCCTTCCCAATTTGGTCCCAATTTCCCTTTGTTCCGGTTTTGGGTGCTCAGTGTGACCTTTCTTAGTACCAAGTCCTCGGTATTGAATTATCGAAGGCTAGCCCTTCGATTGTAATACCTTTTGATTCGCTATTTTTGGGCGGCAAACTTGACAAGGGTGGCTTCGCGCCTTTCATCTAATAGCTCCAGGCTCGTACTCATAGCCTCGTTGTTTGATTCCTTTGTTGTATATCGGAATTTGATACTTGGTTCTCCGACCTCAACCGGTACCAAAGCTTCGGTGCCGTAAACCAAATAAAATGGGGTAGCCCCGGTACTGGACTTCGAGGTCGTACGGTATGCCCATAGGACTTCTGGTAGTATTTTCTTCCATCTTCCTTTGGCGTCGGTTAACCTCTTTTTAAGGTTTTGGAGTATAGTTTTGTTGGTAGACTCAGCTTGTCCATTCCCACTAGGGTGGTAGGGTGTTGATAGGATCCTTTTGATCTTGTGGTATTCAAGGAATTTGGTTACTTTGTTGCCGATGAATTGTTTCCCATTATCGCATACAATCTCGGCCAGCATTCCGAATCGGCAAATGATGTGGTCCCAAATGAAATCGATGACTTCCTTCTCCCTGACCTTCTCGTACGCCTGGGCTTTCACCCATTTAGAAAAATAGTCAGTCATAAACAATATAAATTGAGACTTACCGGGTGCCCATGGAAGGGGGCCAACGATGTCCATTCCCCAATTCATGAACGGCCATGGCGACAAAATCGAATGCAGCAGTTCCCTAGGTTGATGAATCATCGGAGCGTGTTTTTGACATTCGTCATATTTTTGAACGAACTCCTTTGCATCTTTTTCCATGTTGATCCAATAGTAACCGGCTCTGTCTATTTTTTGGACCAACAATTCGGCGCCCAAGTGATTTCCACAAATACCTTCGTGGATTTTTCCTCCAAACGTAATCAGTATCTCCTGGACCTAGACATATTGCAAGTACACCATCGAATGTTCTTCTGAATAGGGTTCCGTCTTCGGACAGGCTAAATCGGGTTGCCTTTGTACGTAGGGCCCTCGATTCTTTTGGATCTGAGTGCAGTTTACCAGTCCTGAGACATTCCACGTACTTATTTCTCTAGTCCCAAGTTAGGCTCGTTGAGTTGATCTCGGCGTGGCCTTCTTCCACCATCGATCTCATAAGTTGTATGACTTCTTCCGAGTTAAACTCATCATCTTCGACCGACAACCCCAAGTTAGCGAGGGCATCAGCCTCGCTGTTTTGATCCCGAGGTACATGTTGCAGGGTATATTCTTTGAATCGATATAATGTCACTTGTAACTTGTCCAAGTATCTTTGCATTCGTTCTTCTCTGACCTCGAATGTTCCATTAACTTTGTTTACCACGAGGAGAGAGTCGCACTTGGCTTCGATCACCTCTGCCCCCAAGCTTTTGGCTAGTTCAAGGCATGCAATCATGGCCTCATATTCGACCTCGTTATTAGTCAATTTCACAAGATTAATAGATTGTCTAATTATATTACCTGTTGGTGACTTTAGTACGATGCTAAGTCCGGACCCTTTTGCGTTTGAGGCGCCATCCATAAAGAGGGTCCAAATTTCCGAGGAAGTTCCTCAGTTAATCAATAACCCTCTTTTGACCTCGGGTATTAGGGCCGGCGTAAAGTCAGCCACAAGGTTTGCCAAATTTTGAGACTTCATAGCAGTCCAAGGTCGATACTCAATATCGTTCCCACTTATTTCTATGACCTATTTAGCCAACCGGCCTGAGAGTTCGGGCTTATGCATAATGCTCCTCAACGGGTAAGTAGCTACGACACATATGGGGTGACACTGGAAGTATTGTTTTAGCTTCCTAGAGGCGCTTAGCAAAGGCTAGTTTTTCTAGGTGAAGGTACCTAGTTTCGGCCTCACCTAAGGTCCTACTAACATAGTAAATTGGAAATTGCGTACCTTGCTCTTCCCGAACTAGGACTCCATTTACCGCTATCTCCGAGACCGACAAGTACAAGTACAATTGTTCATCTGTCTTTGGTGTGTGAAGCAGCGGGAGGCTCGATAAGTACCTCTTGAGTTCCTCCAAAGCTCGTTGGCATTCCGGGGTCCACGAGAAGTTATTCTTCTTTTTCAACAGTGAGGAGAATTGGTGGCTCTTGTCGGATGACCTCGAAATAAATCGCCCCAGGGCGGCTATATGCCCGGTTAACCTTTGCACAGCCTTAACATTGTCCATAATCGTGATGTCTTCGATAGCTTTAATTTTATCGGGATTGATCTCGGTTCCCTAATTGGATACCATGAATCCGAGGAACTTACCCGACCCAACTCCAAACGCACATTTTTCCGGGTTCAACTTCATATTGTATTGCTTCAGTATGTTGAAGGTTTTCCTGCAAATGTTTTAAATGGTCCTCTGCTCGCAGGGACTTAACTAACATGTCGTCAATGTAAACTTTCATTGATTTTCTTATTTTTTCATCGAACATCCGATTTACTAGGCGTTGGTATGTGGCACCGACATTTTTTAATCCAAATGGCATTACGTTATAATAATATGTGCCGTATTTAGTGATGAAGGAAGTTTTTCCTGATCACCCAGGTCCATCCATATTTAGTTGTACCTGGAATACGCATTGAGAATACTGGGGATCTCGTGTAAATCGTGGAATCGATCATATGGTCGATGTTGGCAAAGGAAAGGAGTCTCAGGGACATGCCTTATTCAAATCTTTGTAGTCTATACATATTCTTAGTTTATTCCCTTTTTTAGGGACTACCACTACGTTTGCTAACCAATCCGGGTATTTAACCTCCCGAATAGACCATATTTTAAGAAGTTTAGATACCTCGTCCTTGATGAAAGCATGCTTAATCTTGGACTGGGGTCTCCTCTTCTGTTTGACCGGGTGAAACTTTGGTTCCAGGCTTAGTTTGTGAGTGGTTATCTTCGGCGGGATCCCCTGTCACATCAAGATGGGACCAAGCAAAACAATCTTCATTAGTTATAAGAAATTGAATGAGTTTTTCCCTAAGCTTGGAGCTTAACCCCGTGCATAGGTATACCTTTTGATCGGACAAGCGTTCTCGTAATATGACTTGTTCCAGCTCCTCAACCGTCGATTTAGTGACGTCGGAATCATCGGGGGCTATAAAAGATCTGGGAACCCCATAATCATCATCCTCGAATTCTTTTTGTTTGTCCGAATCTGCCGAGGATGGTATCGGTGGTTGCTATTTGGACCCATTTTGACCATTTGGTTCGGATCCTTCGAGGTCAAGATTGTAGACGCCGGTATCACCTCCTCGACCGCAAACATTTCCTTTGCAGCGGGTTGTTCACCGTAAACTGTTTTGACTCCGCTAGGTGTTAGGAATTTCAGTGTCTGGTACAGTGTCGAGGGCACCGCCATCATGTTGTAGATCCATGGCCTCCCGAGTATAGTGTTGTACCTACCTCATGTCTTCTTCGATCACATAAAATTTAGTCTCCTGGATGGTCCCGACGGTGTTTATTGGTAATGTTATTTTGCCCTTAGTGGTCTCACATGCCATGTTGAATCCGTTTAGAACTTGAATTGCAGGCACGATTTGGTCTTATAGACCGAGCTGCTCCACGACCCTTGATTGAATGATGTTGGCTGAGCTACCTGGATCAATTAACACACGTTTAACTCGAATTTTATTTAAGATATTACCAGTGCATCATTGTGGGGCTGCATGATCCTTTCCGCATCCTCGTCGTTGAAAGATAAAGTTCCTTCCGGTATGTAGTCTCGAGTTCGTTTCCCCCTAGTGATGGATACTTTGGTGCGTTTCAACGTCGGCCCCTGTGGGATATCAACCCTACTGGTAGCTGATACAATGGCGACAACATCGACATTAAAGTTGTATCCCAACAGCCTCGGTGCTTCTTTAGGCCCGACGGACCTGTCGAAGCCATTTTTGTCATGAGTCCCCAGTTGCCTTGACCTTGCTCATTTCTCTTTTTGTTTCTCGTGGAGTTCCGCCCAGACCCGTTGCTTCTCCGATCTCCATTGTATGGCTGATATGGATCCCTGTGTGGCCTCGGTTCACGATCAATATCTCTCTTGACTCTGTCGAGGGTTCTGATGGGATAGACAGACCCCGAAGGGGCTCCGAGTTGATCATCTTCGACTCTGATTTTCGATTGATAACGGTTATGCACGTCGGCCCATGTAACGGCCGGGTATTCTATCAGGTTCTGCTTCAGCTACTGTGAAGCCACCGAGCTTCGAATATTGAGTCCCTGAGTGAAAGCTTGAACAACCCAGTTGTTAGTGACAGGTGGCATATCCATTCGTTCCATTTGAAACCGAGACACGAACTCTCTAGGCATCTCGTTATCCTTCTGTTTGACTTTGAAAAGGTCCAATTTCCTAGTCTCGACCTTGATGGCACCAGCGTGTGCTTTTACGAAAGAGTCTGCAAGCATAGCAAATGAGTCAATAGAATTGGGAGGTAAGTTGTGATACCATATCATAGCTCCCTTTGACAAGGTCTCCCCAAATTTCTTCAACAGAACAGACTCGATCTCATCGTCCTCCAAGTCGTTTCCTTTGATAGCACATGTATAATAGGTTACATGCTCTTTTGGGTCGGTCGTTTCGTTATACTTAGGTATTTCGGGCATCTGAAACTTCTTGGCGATCGACTTCGGAGCCGCGCTCGGAGGAAAATATTTTTGCACGAACTTCCTGGAATCCAGGACCTTCAATATCAGAGGTGCTCATGGGATTTGGTCTACCCTGGAATTGTAGGTTTCCACCTTTTTGTCGTTAGCCTCGATTTTTTTCTCCCCTGATTCTATTCGTTTTGTTGGCTCCACAAGTATCTTTATGATCTCAAGGTTAGCCCCCGATTCATGTTCGTCCAACCTTCCACGACCGGTTCATCTTTGCGATTGACTTCCTGGGGCGGATTGGGCTCAACCCTGCTCGGTGCGCGACTTTGGTTCTGTAATTGAGCTATCGCCGCATGTTGAGCCTGCAACATTTCGAAGATAACCCGCAGACTGATCTCGTCCCCTTCAACATTTTGAGTGTTTCGAGTTGCCGATTGGGCTCCACCACGAACGCTTTTCGGGGTCGGTAGGCAGGTTTGCATCAATAGCCACATGTGAATTAACATCAACCGGGTTTGCGATCGGAATTCTAATAGGATCAGCAGCTGGTACCTTGTTTTGGGGCGCTATGTTGTTATTTTCATCTTGATGCCCGGAAATTGTTGTCAACTTGCAGGAGTGCTGATTGAGAGTTCGACATTTTGTATTTTATCTTGAAATCAAAGATACTTCAAAGAGCAAGTGTAAAATAGTGTGTGTTATGAAGATTTGTATCAAATAACCACTATTATCCTTAGCCCCATGGTGGACGCCAAACTGTTTACCCTCAAAATTAAAATTAAGTTTATACGTGGCTTTACGGATACGTGATTTAACTTGATACAAAATGAGAAATCAGATTAATATTAAAATTAATGATGAGAAAGTAAATGCCAACCACACAAGTTGAACAATCTTGGCCTCGAAGGTCGATCAACCTTGAGTAAAAAATGCTTTAATCGAAGGTGGAACAGAATGATGAGCTATAAGAACTAGAAATAATAGTATATTGCTTTGGGATGTGTGTTACCATGTGTTCAATGAATTATAAGACCCCCTTTATATAGTAGAGGAGTCCTACTCTAGGTATATTTCTAGTAAAGGTAAAATTTTCTTGATTTGCTAATTGCTGGCTCCTTGCTGATATGCGCCGAGATTCCCGCCGTAATATTCATCCTGTCGCGGATATTTCGGTCTTCCGTTTGTTATTTTCGAGCTCCCTCGAGGCTAAGGTCGAGACCTGACTTCAACTTTCTTCGAGGGTAGATCTCCCGACCTCAGGTTCTTCAATCCGTGGTCGCCACGTTCCATACCAAATTTATCAAGTGGTAATCGAACTCGATTTCGACTGTGTGCTTTCTTATAAACCCTTCAATGATGATCTCTAATTTTTTTAATCTTTGAATTGGAATTTGATTCTTCCCATTTTGAGCTCCAGTATTTGGGTTTTCCACTCGAGTTCAGTAGGAAATAAGCAAAAAATTTCATGTTCTTGTATCTTTTTGTCAATGATTGCAACTTCGGCTCGTATGAAATCTTCAATAGAAAAAAAAAAAACTTTCAACAGCTCAAACTTTTTTGGGGGGTCGTCTAATAATTAAGTTGGGTCGAATTGGTTAAAATAAAAAGTGGGATGGATCTTATACGGGCAATCAGATTGTGCCATATGGCTTTTTTAAGTTTTGAAAGAGGATTTAATGCCTGAGGGATAATATGAACTCCAAAGTACAGCGATAGGGGTATTTTGTAATAAGAAACTAAAACAGAGAGTAAATATAACTTATTTTAAATAGTAGAGAGATAAATATGATTCTTTTTAGAAATAATTATTTTTTTCGGTTCACTTTAAGTAATTTTTTTGCCTTTTTTTTAGTCCACAATATTTGATTTTTTGATATATCAAGAAGGAATGAACTTCTTCTTTCCAAAATTGCTCTTGAAGTAAAGAGTCTAGGAGTAGTTTGTTATATTTCCAATAAGCAAATTAAGATTAATATGGTCAATTTCATTGTTAGTTAATGCCAAAAGGTAAATTCTTTAGGACCCCTTTGGCTAGAGATTTTGCCAAATCTTTTTCAAATTTTTTTTTGGCAAATACATGTTTGTTCATAAATTTTATCCATATTTTAGCAAATTCCCGAAACTCAAAACTCAAATCCCAAAACTAGCTCAAGAGTTGATTTTGGCCCAAAATATTACTATTATATTTTTTAAAAATTGTCCCAAACTTTTGTATTTTATAAAAGAGTCCACCATTTATTTATTTGTAACAATGCTGCTTCGTCTTCTCGATCATCTGATAGTGTATTATATATTTCATTATAAAAATGATAATTTTGTACCAAATTTATTATGTCCAGGACTATGGTTTGTGATAATGATAATGAATATTATTAATGAATGTACTGTTGGGTATTTGTGATAGTTTTAGAACTTGTGAGTATAAGTCATGTTTCATATTTATTTTTCAAAAAAAAAAAGTGAAATATGTAATAAAAACAAACTTCACCCACATCAAAATTTTCAAAACAAATGGCCAAACGCTGGTTTAATATGTGTAAAAGAATCAAAAAATCACTTTATCTTCAGCGCTATGATTTGTGATTATGATAATGAATTATTGATGAATGAACTGTTGGGTATTTGTGATAATTTTAGAATTTATGAATATAAATCATGTTTCATGTTTTTAAATAAAAAAAAGTAAAATACATTTTGAAAACAAACTTCATCCAAATCAAAATTTTGAAAACAAATTAAAAAATTTATAATCAAAAGCTAGTTTAATATGCGTGAAAGAGTAAAAAAAATCACTTTAAGTGAACGAGAAGGAGTAATTGACATTGAAATTTTAGTTTGTTTGGGATCTAAGAGAAACCTTAGCATTCAGTAGTAATGGAAAAGTGATTGGCAGTTAATTGTCACTTCAGAAATTAGAAGACAGCAAATCATGACATTCTTGAGTTCATTTATTTCAGCAGTCCACATGCATCTGCCCGCATCATTGGTCACGATGAAGCTCGAAAAATAATGCTGGTTTGGCAAAGTTCTAAGCTTTCTTTTACTAAATAGTGCTAATTAGTAGGAGTAATAATTTTTCCACGTTTGGTTTGTTCTATCTTTCGTAGGAATTGGCGATTTTTTTTATTTTTATTTTAAATTTTGCATAAACTGAAGAGTTTACATTACTTGAAAACTACACATCCAGGGCTTGAGATTTGGATGAGACATCAAAACGAATGGCACTTAATTTGGACAAACTTGAAAATGGGCCGTGCAATAATTTACGACTAGCAAAATTCAACTTGTTATGTGATGAAAAGAGACGCCTTCTACAATATATACAAATTTACTTGATACCACCATAGTTAGTATATAGTTTATCAAATGTAAATAAATTAAAACCACAAATAAGAAAATGGTAAAGGTGTCAACCCCAACATTTAGCTAGCTCCTCCCTTTCGAGCAGAAAAAGAAAAAAGAGAAAGAGAATTAATGAAAGACTAAAAATGATAAGAGGGTGAAAAATGGGAACAAGAACAACCGAAATATTGGTGTTAACATGCTTTGAAGAACACCGGTGGTTGCTTAAACTCTGGCATTAGCATATAACAAGTAAAGATCAATTTTTTCTGTGAGGCCTTGAAACTAAAGAACTGTATATGGTACACAAGAGGGAAGGTGTGGAAGATCGAGAAAGTATCCGTAAAGCTACATCAAACACGAAGCATGAAACCCAAGGAAATAATCAAAAGACGAAATTGTTGAATTACATCTACATTGCAGCTAATTGAATTTGGAATATAGCAAAGATATAAACCAGAAAAAAATAGAAAAGAAAGAAAATTACACCCCTCTAACAAGAAAAACTCTAATTCTAAAAAAGAGGAGCCTTGAATCTTGAAGTGGTACGTATATTTTACCGCATATATATAATAAGCCATATGTAGTGCATTGCCAAAGGATTAATAGTTGCCCAAAGAAAGTTACTTGACGATGTGTCACCAAGAAGAAGTAAAAGAAGAAGACGAATCATCATCATCACCATCATCCTTTTGATCTTCCATTTTTATGGGACAGAAGAAAAATTGAAGGAGAAGAGCAGGAGGAGAGGATGATATTTAAGGAGAAAAAAATGAGATTGGTACATTAGCCTTACTTTAACTATTTAAAAGTGACTTGCTAGTTGGTGCATAGAGGATCTTCTAAGCATATGCTTCCACTTTTAGCTTTTTCTATTTAATTCTATACTCTACTATTTTTTCTTTTTCATATTCAAAAGAGATCAACATTTGTTCTTCACTTATGGCCAAGGCCGAATTTAGTGAAGAAGCTATGGTCTAATGATTTGTTCGAACTCAGTAATTTCTCTTAGACCGTGCATATATGTTTAAAAGAATTACTAAAATAATTAAGTATAAGTAATATATTTTAAACCCAATAAATTAAATGAGACGGTGTTAAAAGTTCTAGCTAAATTCGTAAAGCTCAAATATTAAATCCAACTCTACATGTAATGTGACCTAAAATTTTCAGCTGTAGTTTAGTGGAAGAGGTGTTGAACCAATTAAGTCAATCTTCTCGTTCTTAATTTGGTTTCCCGAATAATTTTCTTGTTATTCTGTTTCTGTTTCTTTGTTTACGTTTATAGGTGAAGTTGTATGTAGTCGAAGTTCGTGTACCCTGCAATTATTTGTCACCACAAACTTATTTTCAAATTTCTCTTTTGACGTAATGCCCTCCTCTTCCTTTGCTATTGCTCCAATGCCTTTTCTCGCGGTCTGTGGAATCATCTTTAGTCTTGCTTAGACATGCATTAGTTAGCTTATTTAAAATATATTAGTGCATCAGTATCTCTAAGAGAATATGCAAATAATTATTCTTTACATGTTCCTTGAAAGTCCCATTAATCTTTTTTTTAAAGGACTCCTTTAATAACAAATGTTAGATCATAATGTCGACATGGGATAAACCTAGTCCTAATTATGCCTTTTTCGGTTCTACGCGAATAAGCTCGTGCACTTTTAGCAAGATAGTTTCCTGTAGTCAATTCGCCTTTTGACAACAATACTTACTGGTTCCCATGAAGAGTGAAAAACCATGTCCTAACAAGTACTTGCTTTAGATGCTGACCCGCTAATTAGGACAACGGATTGTCTCACTTATTTTTCTCGGTTTCTCATACATATTGTAGTGGAAGATGAGGATGTGCCAATTTAATTTGTATGTATTTGTTTTCTTGTCGTATTATAAGGAATGCACCAATGATGTATTTTCCATGTAGTTGCAGACAGGTTGATTAAAGCCCACGTGGAATTAATTAATTTCTGGATGGAGCTGGCAACTAGCTTATCATGTTTTTACTTTTGGAGAATACGTCAAAATTAATAGTCCTAAAGTGTGGAATTTCCCTTCAACTAACAATAAGGGGTTCATATGTGTCCCCACGGTTGTGGGTGTCAAAAGCTGCTTTTTGTTCCGACGATTGAAAATTATACTATAATGGAAACAAAAATCATGTATAAGGATAGTATAAAAAAACACTTATTTTGTTTTCACAGGTGGGTTAGTGGGTGGCTATGAAGCAAAATTCTCCCTGTGTGAATTATGATCAGCTATGTTTTTGGACCAAATACAAAAAAAAAAAAAAAATGATGCGACTGGTCGTTTTGATCATTTCATTTCTGTTCAGTGGTCGAGGCTGCAGGTAGCTTTATATGATGTATTATGACTTGTGTGTATGTTCGGTTTCAGTTTTCGTGCGGTTCAGGATTGATTGGGGAGAATGATTCTCATGTTAAAAGCTTTAAGTTAGAAGAGTTGACCAAGTTTGACTTTCGTATACTTGATCTCGGATCAGAGTTTTGATGGTCCCATCGGGTTCGGATGGTGATTTTGGACTTAGGCGTGTGTCCGGATGTGAACTTTAAGGCTCCTAGGTTGTATTGGCTTTAATTGGCGAAAGTTGGATAGTTAAAGGTGTGGAAGGCTGATAGGTTTGACGGAGAGTTGAATTTATTGATATCGGGTTCAGATTGTGGTTCCAAGAGTTGGTATAGGTCCGTTCTATCATTTGGGACCTGCATGCAAAATTTGAGGTCATTTCGAATTGATTTGATATAGTCCGGCGTGAATTTTGGAAGTTAAAAATTCATTAGTTCATTATGCTTGAATTGAGGTGAAATACGTAGTTTGTGATGTTGTTTGGTGGATTGATTGTTGTTATGCAGCGCATAAGGGTGTCATTTCACTATTATTGATTGTGTGGAGCGATACGAGTAGCTATTGATTTATTCTCAGGGCAAAGCGATACTGGTGGTTATTGATATATTATATGGACAGAGCGATACAGGTGGTATTGTTATATTGTCTGGACGGAGTGATATGAGTAGCTATTGATATACTGTCTGGGCGGAGTAACACATATGGCTATTGTATCATTGTCTGGGCGGAGCGATACGGATGGCTATATGGGGATGTTATATGATGACTTGGGAGCGTGTTGT
This sequence comes from Nicotiana obtusifolia, assembly GCA_002018475.1. Classification (NCBI taxonomy): domain Eukaryota; kingdom Viridiplantae; phylum Streptophyta; class Magnoliopsida; order Solanales; family Solanaceae; genus Nicotiana; species Nicotiana obtusifolia. Next base: position 70,122 of record MCJB01049909.1, read on the forward strand.
TGATGAAAAAGAAGTATTCTAGTTGTTGCTTTTGACTTCCTTGTGTGTGTCATGCATATTATATGATTTGTTGTGTTGTTCCTAATGTGCTAATTAGTATCTCTGATATTACTTGATGATTTGAGTTGTGATAGTACACTTGTATATGCATACACCGAAACATGTCATTTATACCAATCCAGGAGTATGAAACTTGATGTTCATTGATTATGTACATGTATTCTTGTATATCTGCTTTCTCTGCGATATGGTTTGGACTGATAACCTGTGACCACGACGGACGGACTGTGATATTGAGCCTGTGACCATGCCGGGAGGATTGTGATATTGAGCATGTGACCACGCGGGGTGGATTGTGATATTGAGCCTGTGACCACGACGGACGAATTCCTTTTTACCGGTTTCTTATATATTACATAGGTTATCTGACTAGTGAGTGTCTCGACTTGAACTCGTCACTACTTCACCGAGGTTAGTCTTGATACTTACTGGATACCGACTGTCGTGTATTCATACTATATTTCTGTATATTTTTGTGCAGATCCAGGTGTTAGAGACAGCGGACCCAGGAAGAGTTAGCTTCTTGATTACGCACATTCAAGGTAGAGCTGCTTGATCGTCGCAGCCCCTTGGAGTCCTTTCCTTATGTTTATACTTTCAATTATCTATTAGAATAGTATTGTATCTTTATTTTGAGTTATTTCTATGTAACCAGCTAAAGTTTGTGACTCTCTAATACCTAGTCTTGTGGATTTGTTATTAACGCCGTATTGGATTGTATCACCTTTATTTCTTAATTTATATTAAACTCTGCTTCGTAATATCTTGTTTTAATGGTTTAATTGTTGTATGTGATCGGCTTACTTAGTTTTAGAGACTAGGCGCCATCACGATCCTTAAGGTGGGATTTTGGATCGTGACAAGTTGGTATCAAAGCTCTAGGTTTATAGGTTCTACAAGTGACGAGCAAGTTTACTAGAGTTTTGCGGATCGGTACGAAGACGTCTGTACTTATCTTCGAGGGACTACAGAACTATTAGGAAAACTTTACTTCTTTCATTCCTATCGTGCAGATTTATCAATTTTAGAGTTTGCACCTTTGTATTTTATGCTCTCACAGATGGTGCGGACATGCACTACTGGATCAGCTGAGAAGACACCCCCGCCTCCTGCTAGAGCTGTGAGAGGAGGGGGCCGAGGTAGAGGCCGAGGAGGGGCACGTGCTACAACTAGAGCACCTGCCGGAGTAGCAACAGAGGAGCCACTAGTAGCTATGGTTGGGGAGCAGGCACCTGTGGCGCTTGTTACGACACCTGGACTTCAGGAGCTTTAGTGCACTTTCTGAGCATTTTTGGTACATTGGCTCATGCGGGATTGATCCGAGTCACACCAGCTATTTCACAGGCTGGGGGAGGAGCTCTAACTCCCATTGCCCGTACTTCAGAGCAGCGAGCTCATGTTGATCAGGTTTCGGGTGTTATGCCAATATGTCCAGTGGTTGCGGTTCAGCCTAAGGTCTGGCCAGCGGCGTCAGAGGAGGAGCAGAAGATGTTAGAGAGGTTCAAAAAGTATGATCCTCCTACTTTTAGTGGCGCAACTTCTGAGGATGCGTCAGGTTTTCTGGGCCAGTGTCATCGTATTCTGCGCACTATGTGTATATTTGAGGTGAGCAGGGTTGATCTTACTACTTTTCAGCTGACGGGGTCAACATATAGATGGTGGTAGGCTTATAAGGAGAGTAGGCTAGTTGATGCAGCGCCACTTGCTTGGGCTCAGTTTCCTGATATGTTTTTGAGGGAGTTCGTTCCATAGATCCTCAGGGATGCGTGGTGCATAGAGTTTGAGCAGTTGCGCTAGAGGACTATGACCCTAGGGTACTCCTATTGGATAACCATCGTTTAGTGTGCATACTGCACGGGGTTCCTACAATGGTTATTCCTGTCATCCAGCACATACTCAGTACCAGCAGCCACACCAGTAGAGGGATTGTTATGAGTGTGGTGATACTAGGCACATCATGAGAGATTGTCCCAAACTCCGAAGAGGTGGACTTCATCAGAGTACTCAAGCTATGGGTTCCGCTCTAGTTGCTACTCCACCAGTATAGCCAACTAAGGGTGGAGGATAGGCAGGTAGAGGACGTCCTAGAGGGGGAGGTGATCTCATCCAATTTCACACCTCAATTCAAGGTTATGAAACGGTTGATGCAATAATAGTACCTAACAAGAGTCGGGGTCGAATTCCGCAGGGAGCTATAGATGGGAGTTAGTAGTATATATTGTAGCGTGTGAATTTGAATATCTAAATTTACTCTTCCACAAAATTTGGTTGTTTTAAAGTCTAATTTAAACTACGATTGCAAATTGAGAAATAACACTAGGAGATTAGTTTTGTTGTTTTTCAAAAGTTGTAAAAAGCCTAGGGCTATGACCTTCACCTAGGTGTTTGCCTAATAGGATAAAAACTTTAAAGCTTGTTTTATTGGTCGGGGTGTATTATAGCTATCAAAACTCAATTACCCACTCAATACCTCTCGTTCAGAGAGTGATTTTGCCCGATTTGTCTTTCTCAAGACCCAATGGGTATTGAACAAAACGGTTGATAAAAAGCTCAACTCGGGTTATTACTATCTCTAGGTTGAACTCTTTAATTGGGATTATTAATCTCCCGATTGACCCAATTTCTTGTTAGTCAAGTTTTCCTAGACTAAGTCTCTCTTTCTCAAGTAGAGACTAAGTCAAGGCATGAACTAATGTTTGCAACCATTAATTTCCACAAATAAAAGCAAGAACAATGCTAAATAATAAATACCTAACCATAAGCAAGCATTAAGTTAAACACCCATTAAGTTTAAACACAAGGGTTGGGTCACAACCCTAGTAAAATTCTAGCTACTCATGCTTAAAATGAAAGAAATAGAAGAAGAAATAATAATTAAACTCATATTGCAAGATTAAAATGATAAATCCAAGTTAAAATAGCTCAAATATGAAAAACTACTAAAAAGAATAAAAGGAAACGGCTACTGTAGCAGCTGATGTCAAAAGTTGACCTAAAAATGTGAAACTCGTCTATTTATACAGGGCTGGAAACTTTGGAAAATGCCTTTCGGGAGGTTCTACGGCCGCACAATTCCATGTGCAGTCCGCACTTTTCTTCAACTTGTCAGATTGGAAGTTCTGCGGCGGCATAATTCTGATCTGCGGCCACACTGCACTCTTAGTGCGGTCCGCAGATTTGTAACTGCGGCCGTATCTTGTTCTTCTGCGGTTCACACTTTTGCACCTGCGGCTGCATAGCTCTTCTTCTACGGCCGCATAATTCTTGTGCGGTCCGCACTTCTAGGAGACTTGAAATGCATATTCTCTGAACTTTGCTCCTGGCCCAGTTTTTGCAGCCGCACAATTCATGTGCGGAATGCACTTTGCACCAAACTCTGATGGCTTTTCCTTCATAACCTGCGGCCGCAGATGATATTCTGCGGTCCACACTTTTAAGCTTGTGTGCCTTTTATGTCCTTGAGTTCAGATTACTCCTTCTTGAGTTGGATTTTATCTCGGGAGTTCATCTTCCAATATTCCTTGCAATTAAGCACATTTCATTAGTTTTCGGAAACACAATTAAACGCTTTTGGACTAAAACAAAAGCTAAACGGCTCGAATAAATAGTCAAAATCTCCACTTATCAACTCCCTCAAACTTAAGTTTTTTTTTTTGTTCTCAAGCAAATAAAGTAGTTCCCACTTCCACAAGTTAAGAGCCATTCCAGCTAATCAAAAGTGAGTCATTAACACATCAATTGGGACCAACAATTACCCACACCACTTATGAATTATCAACAAGGCAACAAGTTAAACTTTCATGCACAAATAGGTCTAATGTGACACTTGAGCATCAAGAGTTGACTTTATTCATCAAGGAAGCTCGCTCTTTCATGTAGGTCATTGTGGATCCCAAACTCCTCCTCCTCTACTCTCCGTGTGCCTATCTCGCTTAAGAATTTAGCACTCAATCCAAAGATTTGCGAAAGGTTCACTCATCTCTCTCAAAAGAATGTCGCAAGTACGACTTTAAGTACCATAGGCTTGACCCTCATATAGATCACCACTAATATAAGCTCACTCGGCTTGAAATCACCTACGGCTTTTTCGGAATTCAATGAAGGCTTTTGGACTAAGGTTGGATATGCTATGATAGAACAGGTTCATCTTTCCTTAAGCACTCCATTTTCTTTTCTAGGCTCATACTTTGCCAACTCTTTGAGGCATTTTCTTTTCCTTGGGGGAACTAGAGAGACTTAACATCACTCGTTCTTGATCATGACTTTTGTTTTCTCCCTCTTTGATTTCTCCATGCTTTGCATCATTACTTTTCTTTGAATCCCTTCAACTCTTCAACTTATTCACTTTCTTTTTGCATTTTTCTTTTTGTTCTTTCCTTTTCTTGCCTTTCCTTCTCTTTATTTCTCTTCTCTTTTTGTGCCTTGATACCTATTTCAAGATCCTCGTCTCTCCCCCAAACTTACATTTTTAGCCAATTGTTTCACAAGAGTGTTAAGGAAAGCTCGGGTGCCAAGAGAGGTTCAATACAAAATGGGTAAAGGCGTGCAACATGGTTATCAAATGAGAAAAGTTCAAGGCTCAAATGGGTTGACTAGGGATAACAACATTGGAAGGCAATGGAAAACTTCAAGCGGGCCAAGGAGAGCCTACAATCACTTCTCCGCCAAGCAAAACTTAAAATTTTGCCTAGAAACACATTCGGGGAAAGTTATACACCATTCGCATGGGTACTTGGACTTGCAACAAAGACATCTCACCTCTCACGAACTGGATTGTTAAAGAGGATAGAGTCAAGGGCTCACCACGACCATATTCAATATTGAAAATCACTATGGTTTGATTAAACCACTCGATGATTGCCTAAGTCAACACAAGAGTCACAAGGTCACTAACTAGAGATATTTTTGTCCAAAAACCCTGTTTTAAACCATAAGCACGTAGTTAAGTGTGTTGATACCAAGTGAAGCATGTTTGACTCTTCGATCATGACTCAATTAGGTATTTTTATTCATTCTACTACTATTATTACCTAAATATCAAGAACGGACTCAATCCCTTAAAAAGGTTGTCACGCCATCCATCGTTGGGCAGAGTCACCCTGTTCACACAAAAACTACCTTTGGAAAGAACCGTGGCATTAAGAAAACAAAATGCTTATTATCCACTAAAACATAGAAAGAAGCTATTAAATAAAAAAGAAGCTACTAATTCAAAAAAAAAAACATAACGATAAAGAAGCTACATAGAAAACTATTGAAACCGTAGTGAATATATATAATGAGAGATAAGAGAGAATATATACATAATGATAAAGAAGAAGAAAATAGTAATAAGTTAACTACAGGCCAAATGTCTCATAGTTATCAAAATACATAATCATCAGAATGTGTCAAATAAACTCCACCCCTCGAATAAAAATAAGCATTGTCCCCAATGCTTAATAAAATAAGAGTAAAAGAAGGGTGAGAGTGAAGAAAACTCCTTATGGTTCTGTGGCCATCTCTGTATCCCCAGCAGTGGCACCAACCTCAACCTCATCTAATTGGATCTCATCATCCTCAAGCCCGGGAGTGGCTGGGTTGGTGAACATCTGACGGACTGCCTCGGCAGTGTCAACAGTAATGTCTGGCTCCTCAGACTGGCCAACTGGTGCTGTAGGTGCTGTAGGATCTAGGCCTGGGTGGTGCGGGTCCATCAACATATCAAATGGAATGTCTCCGGCTACTGCAATCTTGGTGACCTATCGCCGGAGCTTGTCTACTGACTTCTTTGAGGCCTGTGACTTCCGCATCTTCTGCACTTTCTTGGCTGGCTCTTCAATCATGGACCCAAGCTGTACTAGAGTGGCCATAATGGTGTTATGATTTTCCAGGATCTTCTTCAAGGTTTCTTCAACTGTGGGTGGAATCTGGGGTGCCAGAATAGATGACTGTGCTGCAACATGACCGGATATGTCAGACAGCTTTGCAGTAGCTGTCTGCATCCAGTTGTTGAGGCTCACTAGTTTCTGGGAGACTCGCAGAGCAGAAAGAGGAGTAGAGAGCATAGGCACTAGCTTTAAAGCCGAGATGGAAGGCATTGAAGCTGAAGGTGGAGGCATAACAGCTGCACTGGTTGAAGGTTCTGCTGAAGTGGAAGACATATCTGCTGACTTAGCAGCTACCATTGATGGCTCATCAGTCTGGCCTACGGTAGTAGTTGGCTGACCCTTTCTCTTCGGGTTGTGTTTATCCATCAGAGAATACCAAGAGAAAGGCTTCTTGGCCCAAACCTTCATGTCAAAATCCCTCGGCTCCACCCGTGCATCCATAAGGTACTCAGTGATGGTGTTGGGATACAGGTGGGAGGTATCAACTTGCCTGGCGACCATAGACATATTGGCCGACATCACGGCACACACATTGATCGGGTACCCAGCAATAATAGAGGCAACTAGAACTGCCTGCGGAATAGGGAGGTTGGTTTCATTCTGGCACGGGTCTAGTTTGCTGCATACGAAGGTTTGCCATCCCTTCTCCTCGAAGTTTAGGGTGTTCCGCTGAATAGGAACCCCTGCTGTGATCCATCATGGAGGTGGCCCCCGAGCTGCAAGAATCTTATCTAGCTATGGGCGAGTTGCATCACCCATCGCCAGCTTCTCCAAGTACTGTGCCGGCTCAACATCCTCAAACCCCAAGTAGGAGTTCAGTGTGTGTTGGTCAAATCTCACCTTCAGATTCCTCACTTTCGTCACTTTGGTCTCTTTCTTTATGTGTTGGCATAGAACTCCCGGACCAAATACTCCTTGGCGTCCATAACAGTCTGGGTAAATCACATCCACCCCTTCCACTATCGGAATTGTCTCAATACTGCTGGATTATATTTGTCATGATCTTTAAGTTGGAACTGTCGCTCAAGGGTGAGCAATCTCACCGGCCACCACCCACGAAAGCTGGTGAAAGCAGCTAGACTGACGAACTGGTCCTCCCATACCTCTTTCTTCTTCGACCTCTCAAGGCCGGAAACTATGGTGTCTTCCCCTCGGCCATCATTCGGAATATCATCAATAGTAAGAGCCTCAGCGACAGGTGTAGAGTAGGGATCTGAAGCCTGAATGGCTCTCTCCGAATCCTTAGAGGTGCTATGTAAGGAGGAAGGTTCGTCCCGGAGTTGATACCTTCCCGATGGCTGTGATTGGACAACCGGCTGCTCTTGCACTGAGTCGCCCTCAGATACTTCCCGAGATGGGGCATATGAACTAGATTCAGAGGGCTTTGGATTTCTTCCTCATCTGGGGTTAGCTTTCTTGGTGATTATCTTTTGGAGGGTGATGGGTAAAGTACTTTTGCCTCGACCTCTGTAAGATTCACCCCTCCCCTTTGATGTATCTCCGCGGCCTCAAGATCTAATCATTTTCTGTAACAAGAAACAACAGCAGTCAGTCGTAATTCAATTGCAAATAGACAGTAAATACACAGTGTAGAACATGCTTGTAGGGTGGGGAAGTGCGGTCCTTACAATTACAAGTGCGGCCGCAGGCTGCGGACCCCACAATTTGATTTTGCGGCCGCAGAACTGGAACTGCAGTCCGCACAATTATTAGTGCTATCACAGATTTGGAGTGTGGTCCGCACTTTAATCATCGCGGCCGCACATCAGACATGTCAACTCTCTAAAGACGGACATTGGGCTGTTTTGTGGCCACACTCACTTTTCTGCGGCCGCGATAGAATTTCTACAGTCTGCACAATTTCAAGTGCAGCCTCATAATCAGCCTTGAGTAAAGAACCTTAATCTCAACTTCTACAGAATGCACAATTTCTTGTGCTGCCACAGATTTTAAAACAATTACGAGCAGACTTTCTAGGGTTGTTCAATTTTTACACAAATTCGACATGGTATTAACGATTAAGCATGAAAATCAATTCATCCATTCCCCATAGAGCATTTATCAGTTGACCCAACACAGTTTAAACCCCATATGGTTGTAAAATTGAAATCTATTGACAAATGGCCTAAAGCTAGCTAACAAATTGTCAATTAAACTAAAAATTGAAAACTTCTATGAGTAATTGAAGCATACCAAATATGAAGTAGTGCAAATGAGTGAACAAAAATATGGATTGAGTGTGGCAAATGAACAAGCGATTTCAATATTTTAGAGTTTTTGAGTGCTCAGAGAGGGGAAACAATGTACAGTAGCCCTAGGTTCACTATTTATACATACGTTTTGACTAAGAGGGATAGAGTGATGAGTGCGGCCACATAATTCCTTCTGCGATCCGCACTCTGTTACCTGGGGCTCAAAGGCCTTTGCTGATCTGCTATTCGCAGAATTTGTGGTGCGAACCGCATATTTTGATGTGTGGCCGCACTTTGCCATTTCTCAGACAAATCAAACTTTAGAGAATTTGCATTTTCCCTTTGCAATTTCTGCAGTCATCACTACAATTGTGCGGCCGCATTTTCCTTTTGCTGTAGCGACACAATTGTGCGGTCCGCACAATACACATGCGATCTGTACTTTTTCCACACTTAGCCAATTTTCTGAGCACAGTTCCTGTAAAGCCGACTCGTTCCTGAAACACACTTCAAATCCAGTTAGCACAAAAATAACACCTATCTACAAAAGAAGAAAAGAAAAAGAAAAAGAAAACACGGGTTTCCTCCCAAGAAGCGCCTGTTTTAATGTCGCGGCACGACGCAGATTACCATCACTTTAAATGGATAACTGCCACCACGTGGCCTTCATTAACCTTTCCCAAATAAGCTTCACCCGGTGACCATTAAATCGGAATACCTCATCATTTTTGTTCTTCAAGTCCAATGCACCAAAAGGTGTCACACCCACAATTTTAAAAGGACCACTCTATTTATATTTCAGCTTCCCGGGAAACATCTTCAATTGTGAGTTTATCAACAAAACAAGATAGCCTAGCTTTAATTCCTTATTTCAGATGTATTTTTCATGAAGGTGCTTCATCTTCTCTTTGTACAGGACGAACTTGCATAAGCATGGTATCAGAACTCATCCAATACATTCAAATGTGCAACCCGCAAGTTAGCGGTTGCATCCCAATCAAGATTCATTTCCTTAAATCCCACATGGCTTTATGCTCAATTTTCACCGAAAGATGAAAAGCTTTGCCAAACACCAACCAATATGGAGACATCTCGATAGTAGTTTTGAAAGCAGTCCGATAAGCCCATAGTGCATCGTCAAGCTTCTTTCACCAATCTGTCCAGTTAGCATTCATTGTTTTGGACAAGATACTCTTTATCTCCTAGTTGGAGACTTCCACTTGACTGCTAGCTTGTGGATGATAGGGAGTCATAAATTTATAAGTGACACCATACTAGCAAAGCAAAGTATCAAAAGCCTTGTTGTAGAAATGCGACCCCCCATCGCTTATGATAGCCCGCGGAGTGCCAAATCTTGTGAAAATATTCTTCTTCAAGAATGGCACCACACATCTCGCTTCATTGTTGGGTAGAGCGATGGCCTCAACCCATTTAGGCACATAATCAATTGCGACCAAGACGTAGGTGTTTCCACAGGAACTCAAAAAAGGATCCATGAAGTCAATACCCCACACATCAAAGATATCAATCTTCAAAATGGTAGTGAGAGGCATTTCATTCTTCTTCGAGATTCCACCGGCCCTTTGGCATTCATCACATCGTCTCACCATATTACTTGCATCTTTGTAAAGAGTGGGCCAATAGAAATCGCAACTTAGCACTTTGGCCACCGTTCTTGCTCCGCCATAGTGACCACCATAAGGCGAAGAATGGCAAGCCTCAAGAATAACATTTTCCTCTTCGTGCGGTACACATATTCTAATTACCCCATCCGTGAAAATCCAGACAAGGTATGGCTCCTCCCAATAATAATCTTGACAATCTCGTTGAGCTTCTTCCTTTGATTTGAAGAGAACTCATCCGGGATGATTCCACACACAAGGAAGTTTGCTAGATCCGCGAACCATGACACCTCCTTCATTGAAATAGCCAAGAATTGCTCGTCGGGGAAGGAGTCATTGATTTCAAGGCCATCATGCGGCCTCCCCTCCTAACGAGACAAGTGGTCCGCCACTTGATTTTCACTCCCTTTTCGATCTTGGATGTCAATATCAAACACTTGCAACAATAGAACCCATATCATCAAACAAGCTTTGGAATCTTACTTGCTCATAAGATAGCGAAGTGCCACTTGATCCGTATGAACAATAACCTTTGCACCCATCAAGTACGGGCGGAACTTCTCAATTGCAAATACAATGGCAATGAGCTCTTTCTCTGTAATGATGTAATTGACTTGGGCATCATTCATGGTCTTACTAGCATAGTAGACCAGATGAAAAATCTTGTTGATACGTTGCCCCAAAACTGCTACAACCGCTACATCATTAGCATCGCACATGAGCTCAAAAGGAATACTCTAATTAGGAGCAGTGACAATGGGAGTGGTTGTCAACTGGAACTTTAACAATTCAAAGGCTCTCATGCAATCATCATTGAAGTAAAATTTATCATATTTCTCTAAGATCTTGCACAATGGGTTTACCACTTTAGAAAAATCCTTTATGAAACGTAGGTGGAATCTCGCGTGACCCAAGAAACTTCTCACTTCTTTCACTGAAGTTGGAGGTGGAAGTTTAGAAATCACCTCTATCTTTGCCTTGTCGACCTCCATGCTATTCTTTGTAACTTTGTGGCCAAGGACAATGCCTTCCTCGACCACGAAATGGCATTTCTCTCAATTTAGCTCCAAGTTCGTTTCTTCACACTGTGCCAATACTTTATCCAAATTTTCCAAGCAATCATCAAGGGAATCCTTGAATACCAAGAAATAATCCATGAAGACTTCAAGATAGTCTTCTACTATATCCGTACAGATCACCATCATACACCGTTGAAAGTTGCCGGTGCATTGCATAAGCCAAATGGCATTCGCTTGAAAGCGAAAGTGCCATAGGGACAAGTGAAAGTTATTTTCTCTTGATCTTCCGTGGCAATAAGAATTTGGTTGTAGCCCGAATATCCATCTAGAAAGCAATAGAAAGCACGACGGCCAAACTATCAAACATTTGGTCAAGGAAGGGGAGTGGAAAATGGACTTTCCTTGTGACTTTGTTTAGCTTCCGATTGTACATACACCTTCTCCACCCGGTCACCGTTCTTGTGGGAATATACTCGTTCTTGTCATTGGTGACCACTATTATGCACCCCTTTTTCGGGATACATTGCACCAGAGAAGTCCATGAACTGCCGGAAATAGGGTAGACCACCCCGACATCCAACCATTTGATAATCTCCTTTTTGACCACGTCTCGCATGGCTTCATTGAGTCTCCTTTGATGTTCAATGGAGGGTTTGACATCTTCCTCCAAGTTAGTCTTGTGCATGCAAAATGTGGGGCTTATTCCCCGAATATCCGCCAAAGTCCACCCAATAGCTTTCTTCCTCTTGTGGGGCACCGCCAATATAGAGTCAATCTGCACATTAGTCAAACAAGAGGAAAGAATAACCGGTAGTAGATCAATGGCCAAGGAATTTATACTTGAGATGTGGAGGAAATAGTTTCAATTCCAAGATAGGAGGCTCTTCAATTGAAGGCTTTGCAGGAGGAGTTTTCCTATTCTCAAGATCCAAGGGAAGTTTCCGGGGTGCATAGTTGTATGACCCTATTCCTTGCAAAGAATTAACACATTCCATGAAGCCATCCATCTCATCATCATCAAAATTGAGCAAGACGGCCTCCAGCATATCACCCACATTAATCGCGGCACTTGTATCATCAATAATCACATTGGTCACCAAGTCCACGAAAGAACACACTTCATTGCTATTCGGTTGCCGCATAGATTTGCACACGTGGAAAACCACCTTTTCGTCACCCACCTAAAAAGTGAGTTCTCCGGCTTTCACATCAACAAGAGCCTTCCCCTAGCAAGGAAAGGTCTTGCAATAATAATCGGCATCTCGTACTCCACTTCACAATCAAGAATAATAAAATCCACCGGGAGAATAAACTTATCAACACGAATCAATACATCTTCAATCACCCCCAACGGTCTTTTTATGTACGATCGAACATTTGTAATCTCATAGATGTGGGTCTTGGTTGCCCAATTCCCAAGTTCTTGAAAACCGAATAGGGCATCAAATTTATACTCGCCCCAAGATCACAAAGAGCTTTAGCAAACTCGGCAGTTCCAATGGTACAAGGGATTGTGAAAGCGCCGGGATCTTCCAATTTAGGATCCATCGAATGCACAATTGCACTCACTTGATGAGTGACTTTGATAGTTTCGAAATTCATCGATCGCTTTTTGGTCACCAAATCCTTCATTAACTTGTCATAACCGGGCATTTGTTCCAAGGAAACTAATGGCACATTTATTGAGAGACTCTTCATCATATCAATAAAAATTTTGAATGGATTCTCACCATTTTTCTTGGCAAGCCTTTGAGGATATGGAGGAGGTGGCTTAGGCAATGGTGCCTTAGCCTTTTGCACTACCGGTTCCGGTATGTCAATCACATTCTCACTAGACGGGTTCACTTTCTCAGGATCTCCTCTTTTTCTACCGCTTGTTCATCATCCACGAGTTGCCTTTGACTTGAGGTGGTTGCATTTCCACCTCTTCCACTTCTTGTAGTAATGGCCATGGCATGCCCCGTATTCTTCCCACCCTTCGGGTTCATCACCGTATCACTTGGTAGTGCGCCCTTAGGACGAGGATTTAATGGTTGGAAGAACTAGGACCATGGGAAGGATAAGGAGTTGGGTTGCTCGATTGTTGATACATCGGGGGCCTTTGAAAACCCGATCCCCGATTTCCTTGATTTTTGTTCCACCCACCTTGATTGTTGCCTCCCCAATTGCCTTGGTCATTATTGTCATGCAAATTCCCTTGATTATTGCTTCCACTCTAATTGCCTTGATTGTTGTTGTTATTCCAATTGCTTTGATTGTGAGAATTTCAATTGCCTTGATTGTTTGGAGGTCTCCATTGTTGTTGACTAGGGCCTTGGAAGTTGTTTCTTTTCCCTTGAAAATTGCTCACATATTGGACCTCTTCTTCTTGGTCATTGTAAGAATCACCTTGATCAAATCCACTATCATCTTGTACAAAGTTATCCACTCTTTGTTTCACTTGTAGACTTCTTGTTCTTCGCTTGTTCACCATCATATTCACTCCCTCCATAGCATTGACTTGCCTTGGGTTTTTCACTTGTTGAAGTTGAGCCTTTGCCAATTGGTTCATGGTGGTCGTCAACTCGGTTATGGCTTGTCCATGGTCATGTAACTCTTTATGAAGAAGAATCACATTGGGTCACCTTGTGGAACATTTTCTCTAGATTGCCACGCCAATGAAGTATCCACCATCTCATCCAAAATGTCACATGCCTCTGCATAAGGCATAGTCCTAAAATTCCCACCGGCAAATTGATTCACTACACATTGATTGGTGGTATTGATCCCCCGATAGAAAGTTTGTTGAATCATTTTTATCCATCATATCATTTTTGGGGCACTCTTTCACCATTGTTCTATACCTTTCCCATATCTCGTGTTGTGGTTCATTAGGCTCTTGCTTGAATGCTAGAATTTCATCCCGACGAATAGCCATGTGCCCGGGAGAGAAGTACTTAGAAAACAATTTCTCCGCTAGTTCATCCCAAGCATGAATGGAATGATTTGGCAAACTTTCCAACCAATCTAAAGCTTTCCCCCGTAGATAGAAGGGAAAAAGCCTTAGCCTCAAAGCATTCTCGGAGACATTAGTTTGTTTGCTCCCCCAACACGTATCTATGAACCCCTTCAAGTGTTTATATGCATTTTGACCCGGTGCACCGGTGAAGAACTCTTGTTGCTCGAGCAAAGTGAGCATCATGTTGGTTATTTAGAAGTTGACCGCCCTAATACAGGGAGGGACTATAGCACTTGCATACCCTTCATTCGGCAACACCTGGTGTGGAGCCACTCGTGGTGGAGGTGGGGGTGGAGCGGGTACATTGTCTTGAGGCGCTCGGCCTCATCTATTGGCTTGAGGTTCAAGAGGGACCTCATCCATTTGATTGTCCTTTCAATGTCCACATCCACCAAAGCTATGTTTCCGAGCTTGTTGTTTGCCATGATTGCACCTACAATAATTCACACGATAGTAACAAGGAAGGAAAAGAAGATATTCCAAAAACACACCTAAATATATAGCTAACACCATTTTTAGCTCCCAGGAAACGACGCCAAAAATAGATCTCATCTAATTTCACACCTTAATTCAAGGTTATGAAATGGTTGATGCAATAATAATACCCAACAAGAGTCGGGGTCAAATTCCGCAGGGAGCTATAGATGGAAGTTAGTAGTATATATTGTAGCGTGTGAATTTGAATATTTAAATTTACTCTTCCGCAAAATTTGGTTGTCTTAAAGTCTAATTTAAATTACGATTACAAATTGAGAAATAAAATTAGGAAATTATTTTTGTTGTTTTTCAAATATTGTAAAAAGCCTAGGGCTATGACCTTCAGCTAGGTGTTTGCCTAATGGGATATAAACTTTAAAGCTTGTTTTATTGGTCGGGGTGTATTATAGCTATCAACACTCAATTACCCACTCAATACCTCTCGGACAGAGAGTGATTTTGCCCAATTTGGCTTTCTCAAGTCCAAATGGGTATTGAACAAAACGGTTGATAAAAAGCTCAAGTCGGGTTATTATTATCTGTAGATTGAACCCTTTAATTGGGATTATCAATCTCTCTATTGACCCAATATCTATCCAAGTTTTCCTAGACTAAGTCTCTCTTTCTCAAGTAGAGACCAAGTCAAATAGGCATAAACTAATATTTGCAACCATTAATTTCCACAAATAAAAGCAAGAACAAGGCTAAATAACAAACACCTAACCATAAACAAGCATTAAAGTAAACACCTATTAAGTTTAAATATGAAAAACTACTAAAAAGAGTAAAAGGAAACGACTACTGTAGCAGCTGATCTCAAAAGTGAACCTACAAATGTGAAACTCGTCTATTTATACAGGGCTGAAAATTTGGAAAAAAATGCACTTCGGGAGGTTCTTCGGCCGCATAATTCCATGTGCAGTCCGCACTTTTCTTCGGCCGCATAATTCCATGGTTCGCAGATTTATAACTGCGGCCGCATCTTGCTCTTCTGCGGTCTGCACATTTGCACCTGCGGCTGCATAGCTCTTCTTCTGCGGTCGCACAATTTTTGGTGCGGTCTACACTTCTGGGAGACTTGGAATGAATATTCTCTGAACTTTGCTCCTGGCCCAGCTTTTACGGCCGCATAATTCATGTGCGGACCGCACTTTGCACCAAAATCTGATGGCTTTTCCTTCATAACCTGCGCCCCCCACTTCTGAGCTTTTGTACTTTTTATGTCCTTGAGTTCAGATTACTCCTTCTTGAGTTGGATTTCATCTCGGGAGTTCATCTTCCAATACCTTCAATTAAGCACATCTCATTAGTTTTTGGGAACACAATTAAACGCTTTTGGACCAAAATAGAAGCTAAAAGGCTCTAATAAGTAGTCAAAATCCCCACTCATCGGGAGGTCAAGCCTGTTGTTATGCTTTTCTTGGTAGGGCTGAGACCGTTGCACCAGATGATGTCATTACAAGTGTGGTTCCGATTTGTCATAGAGATACATCTGTTTTATTTGATCTGGGTCCTATTTATTGGAATGAGTCATCCTATCTTGCTTTGGATTTAGATATGTTTCGTGATTCTTGCACTCTGTTTATTTGTCTGCACCCGTTGGTGGATTCTACTATGGTAGACCGTTTCTACTATTATAGTTTTTTCACCATTGAGGGTTATGGGATTAGAATTGACCTTTTGTTGCTTAACACAGTGAATTATGACGTGATATTTTTGGATTGTTTTTCCTCAACTTGCGATTGTGGTGCTCTATAGGCATGGGGAGTTCATTGTGTTTTGCAGTTTTGTTCCATGGGATTGAGTTAGTAAAAGGTTTTCGGTTGGTGAGATGTTATTCCTACTTGTGATTCCTAGTTGAGGATGGTATCCTCGTGTTTCCATATGGATCAGTATGTTTGGATCGGGCTATGTGCCATGGTGGAGTTATATTAGGATAAGATTCTTGGTGGTTATTTCATGTGCTCTACTTTTCCTTGTAGGATGAATTCATAGTATGGAGCCGATGGGGAGTTGTACCTGTTGGACTTTTCAGATAGTCTCTCATGTGTTCTCTTTCTATCTCCCGTTACATTTGAGTTGTTGCTTGTTGGATGCGGATTGCAATGTGTGTGGCTAGATGGCGTTTGGTGTGGCTTAGCGGTCGTATACCTTGTACTGGATGAGATGAGATCATTGGACCCGGGATTAGTGCGATCGAACTTGGATGAGGTAAGTTTGGATAAGAATGTCGTTGGTTAATCCACGTTCAATCCGCACTCAATAATGAGTGAAAACGGTCATTGGAAGAATAATATCCAACAAGAGTAGGGAGTTTAATATGGGTGTTAGGGTGTACACCTGATGAGAGTAAATGAAATTACTCAATTGCACTTCCAAACAAGGGATTTTGTTTTCTACTTCTAAATTAACACTAACAATTGTAAACAAATGAGAAGAAACTAGAAAGCAAGTAGTTGTTTATATCAAATGGGTAAAAGGCCTAGGGAGGTGACCTTCACCTAGGTGTTCGCCTATGGGTTAAGTGCGTTAACACTTGCTTTATTGATTGTGGTGTATTATAGCTGTTAACTCTAAGTTACCTACTCAATACCTCTTGGTCAGAGAGTAATTTTGCCCAATTTGGATTTCTCAAGCCCAAATGGGTATCAAGCTAAACAGTTGATATGAGCTCAAGTGGGGTTTTCCCTATCTCTAGTTCAAGCCCTTTAATTAGGCTAGTAAATCCTCAACTAGCCCAATTTCTTGTTAGCCAAATTTTTCTAGACTAGGTCCCTCTTTCTCAAGTAAAGACCAAGTAAAAAAGACATGAATCAATATTTTCAACCATTAATTTTAAAGTTAAAGCATGAACACGGCTAAATAATAAATACCCAATCATAAACAAGCATTAGATTAAATAACCCTAAGGTTTATACACTAGTGTTGGGTCACAACCATAGCAAAAGTCACGCTACTCATAGTAGAAAATAAAGGAAACAAAGAAGAAATACTTATTAAACCCATAATATAAAATTAAAATGATAAACTATGATGTTTTTATCCCAAAATGATCACAAATTTCCTAAAATGTAATGGTTATAGCTGCTGGAACTTCAAAACTTGACTTAAATACGTGATTCTCATCTATTTATAATGGCCCAAAATTCGCTGACAAAAGTACCCCTCAGGAGGTTCTGCGGCCACACAATTCCACATGCGGTCCTCATATGCTTGAGTTTCAGGAGATTGGATTCTGCAACCACACAATTTGGTTTGTGGCTGTAATTCAGCTTCTGCGCCGCACTATTCATGTGCAGTCCTCACTTCAGGCAAGGCTTTAGTCTTGGTCATTTGCACACTCTTTGAACTTTTTTTTGAAATTCTTGTCATGCGGACCATGTTCTACGGCCGCACAAATTGTGTGCGGTCCGCATTTCTGCTTCAAGTACTTCAGGGCTTTTTCATCAGTTCTACCGCTGCAGAGAGAATTCTACAGGTCGCACTTTCTTCTGCGGCCGCAAAAATACTTCTGCGACCGCACTTCTAGTATGATGCGCCCTTTCCTGCCTTGTAAGTCGGAACACTCCTTTTTGAGTCGGATTTCTTCATAAGAGACCAAATTTCAATCATTCCTACAATTTTCAAACTTTCATTAGTTTTGGGAACATAAATCAATACTTTCGGACTAAAACAAAAGCAAAAAGGTACTAATAAGTGGTCAAAATCCACACTTATCAACTCCCCTTAACTTAAGTCTATGCTTGTCCTCAAGCAAATAGATTAGTTTACACCTCCTCAAAGTGAAAGGTCATTTCATCGAGCCAGTGGTGAGCCATTCATATTAAGTTATGACCAGCAATTACCCACACTACTCATGCATTATCAACAAGGTGACAAGTCAAATATTCATGCACATATAGTTCTAATGTGACATTTGAGCTTCAAGAATTGCCTTTACTCATAAAAGAATCTTGTTCTATCATGTAGGTCATGGTGGAATTCAAAATCTTCCTCCTCTACCTTCATTTTCCAAGCTCACTTCAAAGTTAGCACTCAATCTTAAGATTCATTAAAGGATCACTCTTCTCTCATAAGAGAATGTCACAAGTACGGCTTCAAGTACCAGAAGCTTGCTCCTCATGTAGATCACCACTAATGTAAGTTCACTAGGTTCAAAATCAAGTAGGACTTCTTTCGGGTTATAATGAAGGCTTTTGGATTAGGGTAGGATACCATATGGGTAAGTGGTTATACCTTTCCTTAAGCACTTCACATTTTTATTTCTCGGCTCACAAATACCAATTCTTAGAGGCATTCTCTTTTTATTTGGGGCTAGAGAAACTTGACTTCACTCTTTCTTGTTCATTTCATTCGTTTTCTCTCTTGATGCTCATGTTAGGGATCATTACCTCTTTTTGAATCCATCAATCCTTCCACTTATTCTCTTTCTTTTTTGTATTTTCTTTTTGTTCTTTCTCTTTTCTTGCCTTCTCTCTTCATAGAGATCATTTCTTTTTTTTTTGGGTACCTTGATACCTTTTTCAAATTCCTTAACCTCCCCCCAAACTTATTCCTTAATCCACTTATTTCACAAGAGTGTTAAGAAAGGTCTGGGTGCCAAGAGAGGATCACGACAAAACGGGTAAAGGCGTATAACATAGTTATAAAATGAGAAAGGCTAGAGGCTCGAAGGGGGTTGACTAGGGATAACGCCATTGGGTGACAATAGAAAGCTCAAACGGGCCAAGGAAAGCCTACAATCATTTATCAAACCAAGAAAAACTTAGGATTTTGCCATGAAGCACATTCGGGGCAAGTTCTAGACCATTCGCACGGACACTTGGACTAGCAACAAATCATCTCACCCCTCACGCAACTAGACCGTAAAAGAGGATAGAATCGAGATCCTACATCAACCAACTCAAGTTTAAAGATCACTATGGTCCAATAAACCACTCGATGATTGCCAAAGTCCACTCAAGAGTCTCAAAGTAACTAGAGCTATTTTCTTCCAAAAACCTTGTTTTAAACCATAAGCACGTAGTTAAGTGTGTTTGTACCAAATGAAACATGAATAACTCTTTTTCGATAATGACTTGATTAGGCCTTTTATTCATTACTACTACTATTATAATTACCTAAACACAAAAACAGACTCATTCCCTTAAGAAGGTTGTCATGCCATCCATCGTTGGGACGAGTCACCCGGTTCACACAAAAACTACCTTTGGAAAGAATCATGGCGTTTAAGAAAACCAAAGACTTATTATCTACAAAAGCATAAAAAGAAGCTACTACCAACATAATAACTAAAGTGGAAAAATAAAGAATCTAATGAACAATAACTACTAAAGATAGATAACTCCAAATAAGAAAAGGAAGAGAATCATAAAATTATTACAGTCCAAATGTATCCAAAATGTGTCAATGAATCAAATAAACTCCACCCCCGAATAAAAGTAAGCATTGTATCTAATGCGTAACAAAATAAGAGTGAAAGAAGAGAGGGTGAAGAAAACTCCCTAAGGATCCTTGGACATCTCAGTGTCCCCAGCAATATCATCTCCCATAGGGTCAACCAACTATATCTCATCATCATCAAATCTAGGCGTAGCGGGAGTGGTGAATATCGCACGCACTGCCTCAACAGTATCGGCAGCAAGGTCTGGCTCCTCAGACTGGCAAGCTGGTGCAACAGGTGCAAATGGTGCTGATGGATCTAGGGCGGACTGGTATAGGTAAAGTAGCATGTCAAAAGGTAGATCCCCAGCCTTCGCAAGTCTGGTCACCTCCCTCCAGAGCTTGTCAGCTGATTTTTTGCTTGCTTGGGACTTCCTCATCTTCTTCACTTCTTTGCCTAACTCCTCAATAACCGACCCGTGGTGTACCACAGTGTCCCATGATCATCTTTTGGTTGTCCGGCATCTTCTTCAGTTTCTCATCAAGATCAGAGGAGCTTGTGGTGCCTGTGTGGATGACTGCCCTACAACAGTACTAGATAAGTCAGACAACTTTGAAGTAGCTTTCCGTATCCAGTTGTTGAGACTCGCCAATGTCTAGGAGACTGGCAGAGCAGATAATGGAGTTGTAGGCATGGGCACTGGCTGCAGAGCTGGAGCAGGGGCTGCCTTGGGGGATATGGTAGGAGCTGAGGATGGTGGCATAGGCATAGCAGCAGCACTGGAAGAGGGCTCAACAGAGGTGGATGGAAGGTCAGCTGTCTCAGTGACTACCACTACCGACTCGTCAGACTGGCATGTGGTGGTAGAAGGATGGGCTCTCTTCTTTGGGTTGGTCTCATCCATCAGTGAATACCAGTCAAATGAATTCTTTGGCTTCACCTAGTGTCAAATGATCTCGGCTCTACCTTTGCATCAGTGAGGTACTCTATGATAGTGTTGGGATAAGGGTAGGCCGAGCTAGTCTGTTCTGCTATCAATGAAATGTTGGCCGACACTATGGCACCCACATTAATTGGGTACCCATCCATGATGGTAGCCACAAGAACAGCCAGAGGAAGAGGTAGGCGAGTCTCATTCTGGCACGGATCAAGTCTGCTGCAAACAAAGGTCTACCATCCCTTCGTCTCGAAGCTCAATGTGTGCCGCTGAATGAGAACCCCATCAGTAATCCATGGTGGTGGTGGCCCTGGTGGTGCTAAGATCTCAGCCAGCCAAGGTCAGCCTTCTTCCTTCATTGCACATTTCTCCAGATACTCCTTTGGCTCCAAGTCCTCAAATCCCAAGCACGCGTTTAGCGTATACTGATCAAACCTCACCTTGAGGTTGCGTACTTTGGTCACCTTCGTCCCCTTCTTGATGTGAGAAATATTAGCGTAGAACTCTCGGACAAGGTACTCTTTATTATCCTCAACTCTCTCAGTAAACCACATCCAACCTTTCTTGCTCTAACTGCCTCAAGATCGTCGAGTTGTATTTGTCCAAATCCTTCAATATGAACTGCCTCTCAAGTGTCAAAGATCTCAATGGCCAGCACATCCGAAAATCAGTGAAGGCAGCCAAGCTGACAAACCTATCCTCTCATATCTCCTTGTTCTTTGATCTCTCTACGCCGGTGGATGTACCATCTCCCCCTCTACCATCATTAGGGATCTCTTGTACAGTCTGTGGCTTTGTGTCTGGTGTAGCTGTTGGCTCAGAGGTCTGACTAGCACTCTCCGACCCCTTGGAGGTGCTGTGAGATGAAGAGGCTCATCCCTGATCTGGTATCTCCCCTGTGGCTTAGACTGAGTGGCTGTCTGCTCCCCCTGAATAGAAGCTGAGTTCCCCTCTGAAACTTCCCTAGATGGGGCATAGGAACTAGACTCGGAGAGGTCTGCACCTCTCCAACTGTCTGATATGGCTTTCTTTCTGATGGTCTTAGGCTGGCCAAGGGGAAAGGTACCTCTACCTCGACCCCTAGAAGATTCACCTCATCCCTTTATAGTGTCGCCTCGACCTCGCGATCGAACCATTGTCTGAAAGCAAAGAAGATTGTTAGTTGCAAGTCATCATTAAGCACATTTAGGACTTATGTAGGCAAGGGAGGAACATGGGGGCAAAACGGGATTATAATTAAAACACAGGTTTGAAGGTATTGGGTTTTGTGGTTTGCACATTTTTGATGTGTGGCCGCAGAAAGGAACTGCAGTCCGTAAAATTTGGATGTGTGGCCGCAGAAAGGAAATGCGGTCTGCACAATTGCAAGTGCGGCCGCACTTCAGACTTTCAAAGTTCATAGGCTCAGGAGCCTCTCCAAAGACAGTGCGATGGCCATTTTGCGGCTGCAAGAGAAATCTGCGGTCCATGCACTGTATATTGCGGCCGCAGATCACTTGCTTCACTGAGTTTCCTAGATCTCCTAATCTGCGGATCGCACAAATTCAAGTGCGGCTGCATATTTCAAAAATTACGTACAGACACATTTTTTCTACTTAGATATTTCAATTTCTTGCACAAATAGACATGGCAACATGGTAAAAACATGAAATTTTACTAATCCAAACCCATTGGAGCATGTATTATGATTACCCAGTTCAGATCTACCCACATGGATACATGGATGAACTCTAATAGCAGATGGCCTAAAAACAAACTAAAAAAATTTAAACTAACACAAAAATTTAACAGGAATTGAAGCATACTAGATAGAGTGAGTGCAATTGGGTGAATACGTGGTTATGAGTGGGGACAGTGAAAATCTCTCAAGAAAATCAACAGAGCAACATTATTTGTTAAGAGAGTGAAAAATGTAACATGACTTAATTCCATGTGCGGTCTGCACTCTGTCACCTAGAACAATTTTCTCTGATCTCATTATGTGGTCCGCACATTTCTGGATGCAGCCGCAGATCAGCCTCCGAACTGACAAGTTCAAACTTCAGAGAGTTAACATTTTACACTTTTTCTATATTCCAATTGTGCAGTCCGCATGAGAAATATGCAGCCGCGATTTCCTTTTTGCTGTGGCACACATTGTGCGGTTCGTAGATCATTTCGACACTTGCCATATTTTTGTCCACCTTTACTGCAAGTCACACTCTGATACCACAGTATAAGACTTGAACAGGTTGAGGCTTCTCCGCCATTATAGATCGAGCTCAACTTCAGTGCGTAGCTTTTCTGAGAATTGACTTGTCACAGTATAAGTAATAAAGCAAGGGACTCCGTGAAAGCAAACCTATCTTACATGGCAAACTTATCTACAATCGGGTCCTTCCTGGCATGTGAAGGACTTTAGGAAAAACCACTAAAGACACTTGAAAGCATGTGAACGGGGTGAAATATACATGGTGTAGCATGTGAAAGCATGTGACGACATGTGGCTGTATTGTGTTGCATGTGAAGAAGCATGTAGAGGCATGTGAAAGTATGTGAAAACAAGGTGAAATGGGGCTCGCATAGCATGGAAAGATGTGGAAATTCGTCTTGGCATGGGTAGGATATGTTTTGAGAGTTTTTGGATGATTATGGTAGGAAAACAACGAGAAGTAGGGCCCGGCTAGTATAGAAAGATGTGGGAATTTGTCTTGGCATGGGTAGGATATTTTTGAGGATTTTTTGATAGGTAATGGAGGATTAAGGTGGGGTTAGCAAGGATTAAGGCAATTATCCTTTATCGATCACTGAATTGCCTTCCAAGCATCTCGAAGACCTTGTGAACTAGCGCCTGGAACTTGACGGTTCGTCACTGCTATGTTCCTTTCCCTTTGGACTGAGAGATGTAATCCACAACTTTAATCGGGAAATGTCATCAGTGATCCTTTCTCGGATGACTTCATATGGTGTTTGATATTCTTTTGCAGCTTTCCGGACTCTTTCCCAGTGAGGATGGGTACTGGTATAATTCCAACTTGCCCATTCTTTTGGCTATATCTCTTTTGGGATGCACCTATTTTGCTGGAAAATGATTCTTTGTGCCTCGCTATACTCTTCCTCCATGGATAAAATGGACACGGGAAATTTCCACCAGAATGATGCCTCTTCTTGGGCTTGGACTTTTCCATTAATGATCTTCACTGGCCTATGAAACATGAAGTTTTTGCTGCGTAGGAATCACTGAAACATTTCGTCCAATATCTCCTAGGTTTGAACCATAGTAAAAATACTCTAAGGGCTGGTGCAATGGTATCAAAATCCTTGAAGATGTTGCATTTGAATTCCATGAAAATATAATATTGATGGCATAGGTACCAGAAAAACCATAATAATTCTTGTGGAAAATCCTTGGCTTGAGCTATGAATATATGGCAGAATGGATATTCTGGATTGACACCAAAAGGTTTGAGAATGGATCCTCCATATTGCCGGAAAACTTGAAGCTCATAATAAGTTCTTCTTTCCATAATAATAGACGGATCAAAAGGATCCATGAGGTTGAACAGTTCCGGTGATGATCTGTTGGCTTTAATGACCTAGTTCCCGGTGTATTTGAAAACATAAAGATGTGACTGTTTGGCTTCAGTTTTGCTGGGGAAAATCTTTTTGAAAATTCTTCCGGTCGCGATAGAAAATCTGCGAGAATATTATCCTTTCCTTTCAGGTGCTTGACTTGAAACTTGTATGGAGAGAACCATTGAGCCCATCTGAGAATCTGAGGATTGGGGATAACTTTTGAATTTATACGGATCATTTTTGGGAAGGCCTTCATATCCATTTCTATAAGAAATTCTGTATGGATAAGGAAGAAATTGAATTTCTTGATTCCATTCTTTACTGCAAGAATTTCTTTGAAGGTGGAATGATAATGTTGCTCGGCATCTTTAAACTTTCCACTGGCGTATCCACATATTTTCTGCTGGCCATCTTTTTCTTCAAATAGAACAGCACTCCAATATTCATGGCTGGCATCAGTTTGCAGTATCTTCTTTCCATCCGACGGGATGTAGAGGGACTTGACATTTTTACATATCTCCTTTATTTGTTTGACTGCTTTCTCCTGTTTCTCTCCCCATGTTGGTGCAATTTTCTTGAGCATCTCTGTGAGTCGTGAAATGTATGTAGAGATATTTGGGATGAAATCTCTTACATAATTTATTACACCCAAGAATTGTTGGATCTGCTTTGTTGTGAGGCTGGTATCCGGAAATTTAAGTAGTTCCTGACATATATGTGGTCCTGGACTATATTCACCTCGGGCGAAATGCATTCCAAGAAAATCAATCTCCTTTTGAGCAAGAACCATCTTTTTTGCTGAGAGCATGATCCCGTACTTTGTTACCAATGCCTCAAATTGACGAAGCAAGTTGACATGGTTGTCCAATGTCTCACTAAATAACATGATATCATCAATGTAGAATAGGGAGGTATGGAGGATGGGTTGGAAGATTTTTATCATGGCTTTTTGGAACAAGGAGGGTGCAGTTTTCAAACCAAAGGGTATGACTTTCCACTGAAAGTGATGATCTGGGATGCAAAATCCCGTTTTGGGTCGTTCTTTAGGGTGGATTCCCAATTGCCAAAATCCAGATTTTAAATCAAACTTCGAAAAATATTTGGCCTTGGCTAAGTGGGAGAAAAGAGTGAGTTTATTTGGTATGGGAAATTTATCATCTTGGAGGAAATGGTTTAGTGGCTGGTAATTAATAACTAACCTGAGTTTTCCTCTTGTCTGCTCAGCTCTTTTGTTGACATAAAATGCTTCACATGCCCATGGTGAATCCGACGGCTCACAAATAACACCTAACTACAAAAGAAAAAGGAAAAGAACATGCGTTGCCTCCCAAGAAGCGCCCGATTTAACGTCGCGACACGATGCAAAATACCCTCAAGTGAAGTGAATGACCTCCACCACGTGGCTATCTCCAACCTTGCCCAAGTAGTGCTTCACCTAGTGACCCTTGACTCGGAATACTTTATTGTTTTTGTTCTTCAAGTCTAATGCGCCAAAAGGTGCCACACCCACAATCCACTCCGCTTGGATTTTAGCTTCCCGGGAAACATCCTCAACCTTGAGTTAAACAAAAATACAAGATTGCCCACCTTGAACTCGCATAAACATGGTACCGAGACTCATCCAGTTCATTCAAATGTGCAACACTCAAGTTAGCAGCTACATCCCAATCAAGATTCAACTTCTTTAGAGCCCACATTGCCTTGTGCTCTATTTCTACCGGAAGATGACAAGCTTTTCTAAACACCAACCGGTATGGAGACACTCCGATAGGTATCTTCTAATCCACCCATTAAGCCCATAACGCATCATCAATCTTCTTGGACCAATCCATCCGATTAGCATTAACCGTTTTAGAAGAGATACTCTTTATCTCCCGGTTGGTGTTTTGACATCGGGACCACACTTGTAATGACATCATCTGGTGCAACGGTCTCAGCCCTACCAAGAAAAGCATAACAACAGGCCTGACCTCCTGATAAGTGGGGATTTTGACTACTTATTAGAGCCTTTTAGCTTCTATTTTAGTCCAAAAGCGTTTAATTGTGTTCCCGAAAAATGATGAAATGTGCTTAATTGTAGAAATATTGAAAGATGAACTCCCGAGACGAATCCAACTCAAGAAGGAGTAATCTAAACTCAAGGACAAAAAAGGCACAAAAGCTCAATTGTGCGGACCGTAGAATATCATCTGCGGCCACAGGTTATGAAGGAATTTCCATCCGAGACTGGTGCAAAGTGCGGTCCGCACATGAATTGTGCGACCGCAAAAGCTGTGCCAGAAGCAAAGTTTTGCGAACCGCATAATTATTGTGCAGTCACAGAAGAAGAGTTGTGCGGCCGTACATGTAAAAGTGCGGAAAGCAGAAGAGCAAGGTGCAGCCGCACAGTTAAAAGTGCGGACCGCAGAAAGAGTGCAGTGCGACCTTAGATCAGAATTATGCGGCCGCAGACTTCCAATCCTATCAAGCTGAAGAAAATTGCGGACTGCAGAGCACAAAGGAATCGCAGAGTATAAGGGAGGCGATAGAGAGAGAAACTAGAGAGAGAAAGCTTCAAGAGCGACGATGGCGACGCCGACCGGTAATACGCCGGCTGGCGACCCCCTTCCGTCCACCTTCCAACCTCCCGCTGCACCTCCCACATATCCAAAACCACTCGACTACAGCCAAATCCTCAAACCAGAAACTTTGAACTCGAACTCTACAACAAACCCTAAATCGACGGAGCCAATCGAGCCCATCCCTTTCAAGAAAGCTACTTTTTTACAAGGACAACCTTTCGTCAAATTTACAGAAACGAAGGTTGAACGAATAAATCAAATTGAGGGCCTGAAATATGAAGTTATTGGCAAATTCTCATATGGTTGGCCAGATATCCAGGAACTTCATCGGCTAATCCCTACACAGTGTGGGATAAAGGGCGACTGCAACATTGGACTACTGAGAGATAGGCATGTGCTAATTCATCTGACATTGTGGCAAGATTTCCTCACCTTCACTTCTAAAGCGGTGTATTATCTGAAAGCAAGAGATGGGTATGAATACCAGATGAGAACTTTAATCTACGCTTCCAAGTTCAAGGAAGGAAAAGAAACTTCAAAGGCGATGGCGTGGATTTCCTTTCCCAGTCTTTTACCAACTTTCTTTGTGAAGGAATGCTTATTTTCACTTGCATATGCTTTTGGAAAACCACTACATCTAGATATGGCAACAACAAACAAGACGAGACCTAGCTGTGCTAGAGTAAAAGTTCTAGTTGATCTTATGGCGGAACTACCAAAGAAGGTGAGAATGGATATTGAAAACAAGGCCACTGGTGCAGTGAGAATAGAGTGGATTAAAATCCAATATGATTTTATTCCCAAATATTGTAAGAATATAAACCCAATTAAAGGGTTGAACCTAGAGGTAGTAAAACCTGACTTGAGCTTTTTATCAACCATTTTGTTCAATAGCCATTTGGACTTGAGAAAGTCAAATTGGGCAAAATCACTCTCTAACCGAGAGGTATTGGGTGGGTAACTGAGTGTTGATAGCTATAATACACCACGACTAATAAAACAAGCTTTAAAGTTTACAACTCGTTAGGCAAACTCCTAGGCGAAGGTCATACCCCTAAGCCTTTTACAACATTTGAAAAACAACAAAAACAATCTTCTAGTTTTATTTCTTAAATTGCAATTGTAGTTTAGATTAAACTTTAAAACAACCAATTTTTGCGGAAGTGCAAATTTGGATATACAAACTCACACGCTAAGATATATACTACTAACTCCCATACATATAGCTCCTGCGGAATTCGACCCCGAATCTTGTTAAGTATTACTATTGCATCGACCGTTTTCATAACCTCGAATAGAGGAGTGAAATTGGACGAGATCAAATTTTTGGCACCGTTTTCATAACCTCAAGACAACGTTCCCGTTCCACCCCCACCTCCACCATGAGCGGCTCCACACCGGGTGTTGCCGAATGAAGGGTATGCAAGTTCTATAGTCCCTCCCTGTATTAGGGCGGGCAACTTCCAAATAACCAACGTGATGCTCACTTTGCTCGAGAAACGAGGGTTCTTCACTGGTGCACCGGGTCAAAATGCATATAAATACTTAAAGGGGTTCGTCGATACGTGTTGGGGGAGCAAAAAAACAAATGTCACCGAGGATGCTTTGAGGCTAAGGGCTTTTCCCTTCTCTCTACGGGGGAAAGCTTTAGATTGGTTGGATCGTTTGCCAAATCATTTCATTCATACTTGGGATGAACTAGCGGAGAAATTTTTTTCTAAGTACTTCTGTCCCGGGTACATGGCTATTCTTCGGGATGAAATTCTAGCATTCAAGTAAGAGCCCAATGAACCACTACACGAGATATGGGAAAGGTATAGAACAATGGTGAAAGAGTGTCCCAACAACGATATGACGGAGAACATGATTCAACAAACTTTCTATCGGGGGATCAATACCACCAATCAATGTGTAGTGAATCAATTTGCCGGTGGGAATTTCAGGACTATGCCTTATGCGGAGGCGTGTGATATTTTGGATGAGATGGTGGATACTTTATCGGCGTGGCAATCTAGAGCCAATGTTCCACAAGGTGGCCCCAATGTGATTCTTCTTCATAAAGAGTTACATGACCATGGACAAGCATAGCCGAGTTGACGACCACCATGAACCAATTAGAAAAGGCTCAACTTCAACAAGTGCAAAACCCGAGGCAAGTCAATACTGTGGAGGGAATCAATATGATGGTGAACAAGCGAAGAACACGAAATCTACAAGTGCAACAAAGAGTGGACAGCTTTGTGCAAGATGATAGTGGATTTGATCAAGGTGCTTCTTACAATGACCAAGAAGAAGAGGTCCAATATGTGAACAATTTTCAAGGGCAAAGAAACAACTTCCAAGGCCCTAGTCAACAACAATGGGGACCTTCAAACAATCAAGGCAATTGGAATTCTCAAAATCAAGGTAATTGGAATGGTGGAAACAATCAAGGCAATTGGAATAACAACAATCAAGGCAATTGGAGTGGAAGCAACAACCAAGGGAATTGGCATAACAATAATAACTAAGGCAATTTTGGAGGAAACAACCAAGGCGGGTGGAACAACAATCAAGGAAATTGGGGTCAGGTTTTCAAAGGCCCCCGACGTTTCAACAACCAAACAACCCACCCCCTTATCCTTCCCATGCTCGTAGTTCGTCCAACAATGAAATGGACCGTATCGAGAACATTTTCAAACAAATGATGGACAAGAATGCCGATTCCAATGCCCAACTTGCTTCACACAACACATCGATCCGCAATCTAGAGGCGCAAATAGGTCAAATCTCTCAAGCATTAAATTCTCGTCCTAAGGGGGCACTACCAAGTGACACGGTGGTGAACCCAAAGGGTGGGAACAATACGGGGCATGCCATGGTTGTTGCTACAAGAAGTGAAAGAGGTGGAATGCACCCACCTCAAGTCAAAGGTAACTTGTGGATGATGAGCAAGTGGTAGAAGAAGAGGATATCCCAACCAATGTAGTGCAAACTAATGATAAAGTGCGGATTGATATTGATGACACGGTGGATGAGACTCAAGAGGAAGTGAACCCGTCTAAGGAGCATGTGATTGACATACCGGAACCGGTAGTGCAAAAGGCTAAAGCACCATTGCCTAAGCCACCTTCTCCATATCCTCAAAGGCTCGCCAAGCAAAATGGCGAGAACCAATTCAAAAAGTTCATTGACATGATGAAGAGGCTCTCAATAAATGTGTCATTAGTTGAAGCCTTGGAGCAAATGCACGGTTATGCAAAGCTTATGAAGGATTTGGTGACAAAGAAGCGGTCGATGAATTTTGAAACTATCAAAGTCACTCATCAAGTGAGTGAAATTGTGCATTCAATGGCTCCTAAATTGGAAGATCCTATGCTTTCACAGTCCCTTGTACCATTGAAAGTGCCGAGTTTGTCAAAGCTCTATGTGATCTTGGGGAAAGCATCAGTTTGATGCCTTATTTGATTTTTAAGACCTTGGGAATTGGGAAACTAAGACCCACATTTATGAAATTACAAATGGCCAATCGTACAATGAAGAAACCATTGGGGATGATTGAAGCGTGTCGATAAGTTCATTCTCCCAGTGGATTTTGTTATTCTTGATTGTATAGTGGACTATGGGGTGTTGATTATTCTTGGAAGACCTTTCCTTGCTACGGGGAAGGCCCTTGTCGATGTGGAAGCCGGAGAACTCACTTTTCAGGTAGGTGATGAAAAGGTGGTGTTCCACGTGTGCAAATCTATGCGGCAACCGAATAGCAATAAAGAGTGTTCTTTCTTGGATTTGGTGACCGATGTTATTATTGATGATACAAGTGCCACGATTAATATGGGTGATATGTTGGAGGCCATCTTGCTCAACTTTGATGATGACGAGATGGATGGCTTCATGAAATGTGTGAATTCTTTGCAAGGAATTGGGTCGTACAACTATGCATCCCAAAAATTTTCCTTGGATCTTGAAAATAGGAAAACTCCTCCTACAAAGCCTTCAATTGAAGAGCCTCCTACATTGGAGTTGAAGCCATTGCCTCCACATCTTAGATATGAATTTTGTGGCCCTTGTTCTACTTTACCGGTTATTCTTTCCTCTTGCTTGACTAATGTGTAGGTTGATTCTACATTGGTGGTGCTCCACAAGAGGAAGAAAGCTATTGGAGGACTTTGGCGGATATTTAGGGAATAAGCCCCGAATTTTGCATGCACAAGATTAACTTGGAGGAAGATGCCAAACCCTCTATTGGACATCAAAGGAGACTCAATCAAGCCATGCAAGACGTGGTCAAAAAGGAGATTCAAATGGTCGGATGCCGGGGTGGTCTACCCTATTTCCGACAATTTGTGGACTTCTCCGACAATGTGTCACGAAAAAGGGGGGGCATAACAGTGATCACCAATTACAAGAACGCATTGATTCCCAAAAGAATGGTGACCAGGTGGAGAGTGTGTATGGACTATCGGAAGCTATACAAAGTCACAAGGAAAGACCATTTTCCACTCCCCTTCCTTGACCAAATGCTTGATAGGTTGGCTGGCTATGCGTTCTATTTCTTTCTAGATGGATATTCGAAAGCTACAACCAAATCCTTATAGCCTCGGAAGATCAAGAGAAAAAAACTTTCACTTGTTCCTATGGCACTTTCGCTTTCAAGCGGATGCCATTTGGCTTATGTAATGCACCGACGACTTTTCAACGGTATATGATGGTGATCTTTATGGATATGGTAGAAGAATACCTTGAAGTCTTCATGGATGATTTCTCGGTAGTCGGGGATTCCTTTGATGATTGCTTGGCAAATTTGGATAAAGTATTGTCAAGGTGTGAAGAAACGAACTTGGTGCTAAATTGGGAGAAATGCCATTTTATGGTCGAGGAAGGCATTGTCCTTGGCCACAAATTTCAAAGAATGGCATAGAGGTCGACAAGGCGAAGATAGAGGTAATTTCTAAACTTTCACCTCCAGCTTCAATGAAAGGCGTGAGAAGTTTCTTGGGTCACGCAGGGTTCTACCGGCGCTTCATAAAGGATTTTTCTAAAGTGGTGCACCCATTGTGCAAGCTCTTATAGAAAGATGCTAAGTTTCACTTCAATGATGATTGCATGAGAGCTTTTGAATTGCTAAAGTTCAAGTTGACAACAACTCCCATTATCACCGCTCCTAATTGGAGTATTCCTTTTGAGCTGATGTGCAATGCTAGTGATGTAGCGGTTGGAGCAATTTTAGGGTAATGTATCAACAAGATTTTTCATCCGGTCTACTATGCTAGTTAAACCATGAATGATGCCCGAGTCAATTGCACTGTTACAAAGAAAGAGCTCCTTGCTATTGTGTTTGCTATTGAGAAATTATACCTGTACTTGATTGGTGCAAAGGTTATTGTTCATACGGACCATGAGGCACTTTTTTATCTTATGAGCAAGAAAGATTCAAAAGCAAGGTTGATGAGATGGGTGCTATTGTTGAAAGAGTTTGATATTGACATTCAAGATCGGAAAGGGAGTGAAAATCAAGTGGCGGACCACTTGTTTCGTTTGGAGGAGGAGGGGAGACCGCATGATGGCCTTGAGATCAATGACTCCTTCCCCGATAAGCAACGCTTGTCCATTTCAATGTAGGAGGTGCCATGGTTCGCCGATCTAGCAAACTTCCCTGTGTGTGGAATCATACCGGATGAGTTCTCTTCAAATCAAAGGAAGAAGCTCAAACGGGATTGTCAAGATTATTATTGGGATGAGCCTTACCTCTTCCATATTTGCACGGATGGGGTAATTAAGAAGATGTGTACCAGATGAAGAGCAAAATGTTATTCTTGAGGCTTGACATTCTTCGCCTTATGATGGTTACCATGGCGGAGCAAGAATGGCGGCTAAAGTGCTAAGTTGTGGTTTATATTGGCCCACTCTCTACAAAGATGCAAGAGATGTGGTAAAATATGTGATGAATGCCAACGGGCCGGTGGAACCTCGAAGAAAAGGAATGAAATTCCTCTCACTACCATTTTGGAGATCGATATCTTTGATGTGTGGGGTATTGACTTCATGGGTCCTTTTGTGAGTTCTTGTAGAAACACCTACATCTTGGTCGCGGTTGATTATGTGTCTAAATGGGTTGAGGCCGTTGCTCTACCCAACAATGAAGCGAGAAGTGTGGTGGCGTTCTTGAAGAAGAATATTTTCACAAGATTTGGTACTCCGCGAGCTATCATAAGCTATGGGGGGTCGCACTTTTGCAACAAGTCTTTTGACACTTTGCTTAGCAAGTATGGTGTCACTCATAAAGTTACGACTCCCTATCATCCTCAAGATAGCGGTCAAGCGGAAGTCTCCAACCGGGAGATAAAGAGTATCTTGTCCAAAACAGTGAATGCTAACCGGACGGATTGGTCAAAGAGGCTTGATGATGCACTATGGGCTTATTGGACTGCTTTCGAAACTCCTATCGGGATGTCTCCATGCCGGTTGGTGTTTGGAAAAGCTTGTCATCTTCCGGTGGAACTTGAGCACAAAGCCATGTGGGCTTTAAAGAAGTTGAATCTTGATTGGGATGCAGCCGCTACCTTGCGGGTTGCACATTTGAGTAAATTGGATGAATTTCGGTACCATGCATATGCAAGTTCGTCTTTGTACAAAGAAAGAAAGAAGTACCTTCATGACAAATACATCTGAAACAAGGAGTTCAAGGTGGGCGATCTTGTTTTGCTGTTCAACTCACGATTGAAGATGTTTCCTGGAAAGCTAAAATCCAAATGGAGTGGCCCCTTTGAAATTATGGGAGTGAAGCCTTTTGGTGCATTGGACTTGAAGAACAAAAATGATGAGATATTATGAGCCAACGGTCACCAGGTGAAGCATTATTTGGGACAAGCTGATGATGGCCACGTGGTGGCAGTTATTTATTCGAAGTGATGGTAATCTGCGTCGTGCAGCGACTTTAAATTGGGCGCTTCTTGGGAAGCAACCCATGTTTTCTTTTTCTTTTCTTCTTTTGTAGATAGGTGTTACTTTTGTGCTAACTAGATTTGAGGTGTGTTGCAGGAATGAGTGTGCTTTACAGGAACTGTGCTCAGAAAAATTGGCTAAGTGTGAAAAAAGTGCGGACCGCACATGTATTGCGCGAACCGCACAATGATGGATGCTACAGCAAAAGGGAACTGTGGCCGCACAATTACAGTGCAAACCGCACAAATTGAAATGGGAAATTGCAAACTCTCTGAAGTTTGGTCTGTCAGAGAAATAGCCAAAGTGTGGCAGCACATTAAAATCTGCGGTCCACAGCCAAAATCTGCGGTCGCATCACATATTCTACGGACCGCAGATCAGCAAGAGCTTTTGAGCCTCCAAGTAATAGAGTGCGGACCACAGAAGAAATTCTGCGGCTGCACGCATCCCGTGTCCCTGCAATCTGATCGTCAAGTATAAATAGTAACCTTAGGGGCTACTGTACATTTTTTCCTCTCTCGGAGCACTCAAAATTCTAAAATATTGAAATCGCTTGTTCAATCATCTGCCACACTCAATTCACATCTGTGTTCACTCATTCATCATATCCGGTATGCTTCAATTACTCATAGAATTCTTTAATTTTTAGTTTAATTTTACAATTTGTTAGGTAGCTTTAGGCCATTTATTAATAGATTTCAATTTTACATCCACGTGGGGTGTAAACTGTGTTGGGTCACTGATAATTGCTCTATGGGAAATGGGTGAATTGATTTTCATGCTTAATTGTTAATACCATGTCTAATTTGTGAAAAAATTGAACAACCACCCTAGAGAGTTTGCTCGTAATTGTTTGAAATCTGCGGCCGCACAAGAAATTGTGCGGTCCGCAGAAGTTGAGATTAGGGTTCTTTAGTCAAGGATGATATCTGCGGCCGCACTTGAAATTGTGCGGATCGCAGAAATCCCATCGTGGCAGCAGAAAAGTAAGTGCGGCCGCAAAATAGCCCAATCTCTGTCTTCAGAGAGTTGACATTTTGATGAGTCTGAGGTGCGGCCGCGATGATAAAAGTGCGGACCGCACTTCAAATCTGCAGTCGCACTAATAATTGTGCAGAATGCAGTTCCATTTCCGCGGCCGCAAGTTCAAATTCTGTGGCCCGCACAACCCAGTCTGCAACTGCACTTGTAATTGTGCGGACCGCACCTCCCCACCCTGTACTTATGTTATACACTGTGATATTGTCTGTGTGCATTTGAATTACAACTGACTGCTGCTTTTGCTTGTTATAGAAAATGGTTAGATCTCTTGGCCGCGGTGATACTTCAAAGGGGAGGGGTGAACCTTCCAGAGGTCGAGGCAAAAGCACTCTACCCCTCGCCCTCCAAAAGATAATCACCAAGAAAATTACAGCAAGCCAAGGAAGAAATCCAGAGCCCTCCGAACTAGTTCATATGCCCCCATCTCGGGAAGCATCGGAGGGCGACTCAGTTCAAAAGCTGCCTGATGTCCAATCACAGCCGCAGCAACCACAAGAAAGGTATCAACTCCGCGACGAGCCTTCCTCATCACATAGCACCTCCGAGGGTTCGGAGACTAGTCAGGCCTGGGAGCCCTCTTCTACACCTGTCCCTGAGGCACCAGCGACTACTATTGATGATGTTCCGTGGGTGGTGGCCGGTGAGATCACTCACTCTTGAGCGACAGTTCCAACTCAAAGATCTCGACAAGTACAATCCAGCAGTGTTGAGACAATTCCGAGAAAGGAAGGGGTGGATGTGGTTCACCCAGACAGTTGTGGACGCCAAGGAGTATTTGGTCCGGGAGTTCTATGCAAATGTGGCACACATCAATAAAGGGACCAAAGTGACAAAAGTTAGAAATCTGAAGGTGATATTTGACCAACACACACTGAACTCCTATTTGGGGTTTGAGGATGTGGAGCCTGTACTGTATTTGGAGAAGCTGGTGATGGGTGATGCAGCTCGCCCATGGCTAGCTGAGCTTCTTGCAACCCCGGGGCCGCCACCACCATGGATCACTGCAGGGGTTCCTATTCAGCGGAACACCCTAAATTTTGAGGCAAAGGGATGGCAGACCTTCGTATGCAGCAGACTAGACCCGTGCCAGAATGAAACCAACCTACCTATCCATGGGCAGTTCTAGTCGCCTCTATTATGGCCGGGTGCCCGATCAATGTGGGTACCGTGATGTCGGCCAACATGTCAGAGGTCGCCAGGCAAGATGATACCTCCTAAACCGTATCCCAACACCTTCATTGAGTACCTTATGGATGCACGAGTAGAGCCCAAAGATTATGGACGAAGGTTCGGGCGAAGAAGCCTTTCTCTTGGTATTCTCTAATGGATGCACACAACCCGAAGAGAAAGGGTCAGCCGACTACCACCGTAGGCTAATCTGATGAGCCATCGGTGGTGGGTACGGAGACAACTGATATGTCATTCACTTCAGTCGAGCTTTCTACCAGTGCAGCTGCCATGCCTCCGCCTTCAGCCTTAGTGCCCTCCACCTCGGCTTTGAAGCCGGTGTCTATGCCCTCTGGACTACTTTCTGCGCTGCGAGTCTCCTAGACACTAGCGAGCCTCAACAACTGGATGTAGACAGCTACTGTAAAGCTGTCTGATATATGCAGTCATGTTGCAGCACAGTCATCTATTCCGGCACCCCAGATTCCTCCCACAGTTGAAGAAACTTTGAAGAAGCTCCTGGAAAATCAAAATACTATTATGGCCACTCTGGTACAGCATGGGACAGTCATAAAGGAGCTGGGAAAGAAAGTGAAAAAGATGCGGAAGTCCCAGGCCTCCAAGAAGTCAGTGGACAAGCTCCGGCAGCACGTTACCAAGATTGCAGCAGCCGGAGACATTTCATTTGATATGCTGATAGACCCACACCACCCAGGCCCAGATCCTACAGCACCAGCTGGCCAGTCTGAGGAACCAGACACTGCTGCTGACATTACCGATGCAGTACGTCAGATGTTCACCAACCCAGCCACTCCTTGACTTGAGGATGATGAGATCCAATTAGATGAGGCTGCGGTCGGTGCCGCTGCTCTTAGCTCTTGGCACAATGATATTTTTCCCGAAATCGGTTACAGAGAATGACTAAAATTGTGCGTATTTTTTTTTATTAGGACAATCCTATCATTATATGACTGTAATTTGTGCTCGATTATTAGTTATTTTATTTTAATTTGCTTCTATTGATAAATTAGTTAAAGTTTTGTCCTTTCTCTGCAAAAGAAAAATGAAAGGAAAAAAAAAAGTGTACTACTTTGAAAAATTAACCCCCCATGGCTATAAGCTATTCCTCTCCTTGGTGCATACAGTGTACTAGTGAGTGCAAGGGAGTAATAAAGGCACAATCAAGATACCGTCGGACAGCGAATCCCTTCGCCCTGTGTCACTTTGGTAATTCCTCTCTACTCAACTTCATTAACTCAAGGACGTGATAATTGATAATCTAGCTGGCTGTCTCTGAATTTTAAGTGCAGGAAACACTACGTTCTTGTTGGATAACTGGAACTCGTACGAAGTTATTAACATTAGTGTAAAAAACTTACCTACACCGGATATTTACACTAACCCAATGAATGGGCCAGGGTGGAAACAGAAGACCTTGATCGTATTCATACTATCCAAATCTCTCTCAAGACCACTTCTTTATAGCGTCGTATATTACACTGGATTACTACCATATACTTCAAATTTCTTGATGCTGTCTCAAAGAGAGCAGGTATTCGTCGACCTGAAAAAGACTGGAAATACGAGGCAACAGTTTCCTCCAGAGAGAAATTACTCGGTATAACCTGATCCCCACCCCACTCCCGAGGAAATAAGGACCAAAACTTGCAATCCGTCATGGCAATACTGTGAATAACTGGATGGCTTACTCCCCCACTGAAATAGAATATGATCTGCCATTGCAATCTTATTTAGTATGTTACAGATCTGTTCATAAACGCTTGCGCTGTCAAATTACAATTGTGGAAGCATGTCGTGCACATATTTTACATCACATTCCTTACAGATACATGACCGACTAAAAGAAAGTTATTTGTCTCTTATTTACACGGACAAGAATATTCTTTATATTCCCATTGATCCACCAGCATTGAACTTACAGATTCAGGTCTTCCTTTCCATATATTCGCTGAAGCTCTCGGGTTGCAGCTTGAAATGACTCTGATGATGAGAATTAGTTCGAACATAAATCATATGCATCAGATATTTGATGACTTGTCACACACAAACACAGAGAGAGAGAGAGAGAGAGAGAGAGAGAGCGCATTAATTTGGATACAACTACCTTTCCAAATTCGGAAAGCTTTTTGATTGATAGGGGAACCAGTCACCATTTGAATCGCATCGAATAACAAACTTTGTGGTGTTCTCCTTAGCTCCTGTGTTATCTGATATATGGTTTTTCCATTCTCAAAGTATATGTGATTGTTAGGGTGCTTTGTCTTGCAACCAGCATGACGCTCAAATTCATAGGCACTAAGCACCTTCAAATGCGTATATAATTGCAAAATCAACACACAAGAAAAAAAAAAATTATATGAATGAAAAGGCAAAGTGAATAACTTGCCTTTGAATAGTTACATGGTTGACAGCCGCATAGGTAGCCCGAACCTTTTATAATACCACGAAGCTCCTTAATTATAACACGCAGGAAGATTGCTGGTAAGACGTTGACAGCAAAATTAATGAAATTTGAACAGAGAGAAATGTACCTGCCGGGACAAGACATATTTTACAAGGACCCCGTCAAGCATCCCTGTTGACACCAAACTTCTAACATTTGATGGAAAGCTGTTAGGAGCTCCTTTACGTGCAGGTTTCGATTCTATTTTGTTTTTTGGCATGGAATCATGCGCAGAATTTGAAGTCTGATAGGATATATCAACTGCATTAGCATTTGATCCATCCAGCTGCTTGTCACCATG
This sequence comes from Nicotiana obtusifolia, assembly GCA_002018475.1. Lineage (NCBI taxonomy): Eukaryota > Viridiplantae > Streptophyta > Magnoliopsida > Solanales > Solanaceae > Nicotiana > Nicotiana obtusifolia. The sequence continues at coordinate 108,693 of MCJB01049909.1, forward strand.
TGTTTCTGATGTCTGAACTGACGATTGATAATGCAAATAATCGTAACTACCAACTGGTCTTGCCAGAACATCAATATCAGACACCAATTCATATCCAAATGATGTGTCTGAATCCCCTCCGGTATAGGAGTCAGCGATTGATATAGTGCTGTGACCTTTCTCAACATTGGATCCGATGGGTCCAATACTTATAGCCCCAGGATTGTAGAGCTGACTTTCACCGTTCTTCCCATATGCAAGACCCATGGGTAAAAAGGATGTCTCACTAACTCTATTATTTACCTGTCCGATAGACATGTCAATGTTGTTTTCATTTGGTAAATGAAAAGTATTCGCTGAATCTTGGATCTGATTAACTTTAACTTTTCTGGTTCCACTATCGCTTATGCATATCTGTCGTTCTTCAGTAGTGTATGACATTGATAAACCAACTAATGTATCATCTCCAATATGGTCGTCAATCACCTTTTTCCTTGTGGTGGAATTCCCTGTGTTACCCGGAGACGTGCTTCTCTCGGTTAAGTTGATTGGCCTGGTGGTATCAACTCCAAACAGCCTATCAATGAATTGGCATGCTCCTGACTGAAGACCAGAAGTAGTCTCCCAACATGTGGAATTTGTCATTGCAATTCCGGAAGTTGATTTGCTGAGTGAAGTGTGGACAGCTTGTTTCTTGTTAGGAAATAACTCTGATTCAGCAGCACCGGAGAACAATTGGTGAGTACGCTTTGCTTCGATTCTTGATGAGCTATCAAAAACTGTTTCTCCATCGGATAGATGTCCACCACCCTTTGGTACCCAAAAGTCCTTGTCATGGAAAGACTGGAAAAGATCAAATATGAATGAACTAGATAGATCGATACCTCACAGTATAATCTCCTTACGGTAAACAGGAATGGTGGACAGGGTTTGCGAATTGGAAGAAAGCAGATGAGAACAAACGAGTGCCGCACGACGGTGTGACAAGAATTTCTCAGCATTAACCAACAAAACAAACTATATATAACTTGATGCAAAGACTAAGTATGAGATGCATCACAAAGAAGATATCAGCGAAATCATAGTATCTCATCAACATTTTTGTTACTGACAAATGGATTAAAATTGATCTCGAAGACAATTCCAGCTTTAAGAAATGGACTAGAGCTTAAAGTGGAAAACTAAAGCAACACTACTACTTTCACCCTAGGTTGCTCGGACTCCCTGAAAATACTGCCGCACCCGTGTCGGATCCTCCAAAAATGCACTAAATTTGGAGGATCCGACACGCACCCAACAACATTTTTGAAGAGTCCGAGTAACATAGCTTTCACCACTGAGTACAAGTATTAAGCAAAACCAAAAACATATTATCTTTAAGAGTAAATAATCCAAGCCATTCAGACAGAATTCAATTGTTCCACTGACTGGACGCCTGAACGAAATTAATACTCCTTCATCTCAAATAAAATGACTCTGTTACTATCAAAAAGTCAAAACAATTGCCTTAGGTTACCATCTTCTGTGTAAATGTGCAAGTTTTATGTCATAGGAATTAAGAAATCGACGTCTGAATTTATTGTGAAAATTAAAATTAGGCATGTTAACCCTTGCACCACAAAACCAGCCACTCTTTTAGTAACAGAAAGAGTATAATTTTCTTCTAACACCCCAAAAGTTCAAATTTGAAGTTCAATTTTACAAACCAAAAGTTTCATCTTTAAATGTCACGTCGAGCTTCAAAATGGAAGCTCAAAGACAAAAGAAATGTTCAATTAAGCACAACTGTTCAAACAAATTCCAGTAAAATAGCGTAAACTCACAATACCGAGCTAAATACAATAAAATCAACGTACAAACACTCACGTTACGGAGCTTCTAATAAAGACTAGAAACACTAACCATTCTGCAGCTTTTTACTTCAACGAATTTGACAGCCACAAAATGCTCATAACTTTTTTTACCTACACTTCAAATTCACAGAAAACAAAATGTAAGAAGAATTATCAGCTCAAAATTTACTTTTACCGTTCTACTATCCGAAGCGGAGTGAAAATTCTGAGTGAGTTAAAAGCCCTAAATTGTGAATTGGGAAATAGCAAAGAGAGAATCGTACGTTTGGAAACTGACGAAGATACCAGGAATAGCAAGGCCAACTTTCCGGCGGCATCATCGGCGGCCAGCGCCTGTATTTTGAGGGAGAGTTTTTTTTTTTAATTCTCTTTTTGTTTTGAGGGGTAAACCGGTTGTTATGGTGACTGAGGATCAGACGATCGGCTCTCGTGGAGACTACAAGATTGTAACTGAACCTGCAAGGTCCTGCATTATCAGATTATACTGTTAAACCTTCTTTTACCGTACACGTGGCTTAGATCTGGCGAATCGTAGCCGCTTATGTGGCTCTGTCTCCTAACATGGGCATTTCGGATCTTGATGACGTCAAATGATTGATAATCCCATGGAGACATCTCCAACCTTAGCATCATTTTTATTCACTAAAATGGTGTAAACATCAAGATAGTACAAATTAATTTCAATTCATTACACATTTTTATACTGTTACCTTTAAAACCGGATAATAATTGAATTTTTAAGTGGTTTTAAGGATACGTGATTTAATTTGATACAAAACGACAAATCAAATTGTAATTGAGATACGTAATGGAGAAGTAAATGCTAACCACACGAGTTGAACAGTCTTAGCCTATGAAGGTTTGCCACCCTCGAGCCAAAAATGCTTTTATTGATATCAGAATAGAAACAACAAGAGAGTAACAAGCACTTGACGAGAATAATAATATATTGCTTTAAGATGCATGCTACGATCTGTTTTACAAGTAATCGGACCCACTTTATATAGTAGGGGAGTCCTACTTTAGGTACCATTCTATAAAAGGTAAAAATCTCCTAGTTTGCTGATTTGCCGGTTCTTTATTGATATGTGGCGAGATTCCCGTCGAAATATCTGACCGGTTACGGATACTTCAGCCTTCCGTTATTTCGGTCTTCTGTTTGTTATACCGGTAATGTTTTCTCGAGCTTATTCGGGGTCATGGTCGATTCCGGGATCATGATATCAATGTTCTCGAGGACGGACATTTTGACCTCGTGTTCTGGTTGGATGAGACTCGGGGTCGATCTTCAACCCTTTGCGTTCCAAGCCCAATCTGTCATGTAATAGTCGAGCCCGATTTCGACTGTATACAAAATGAATATCCCTTTTATATTCTTTTCTCTCTTCTATATTATATTATTTTCTTTTATTTAAATTTATTTTTTATTTCATAAAACAAATTCTTTTTTTTTCCTTTTTACATATTCAACGTCCAGATTTGCACTTTTCATTTTTTTGATAGTTATATAATTTTATACAATTATAACTTTGTGGACAATAAATTTGCGTCAAGAAAATATTGGAGATCAAAAAAGTATTGCAACAATCATGTATTTTATTTCAAATATTTGAGTGTTACAATCTCTATGAATCCTCTGATTCTACTTTTCAACAGTAAATAAAAGAGCTTTCGAGTTTAATCTTGAATTTTATTTTATTTTAATCCATGTGTTTGAGGCATGATTTTGATCTTGACGTATTTTTAATCCAAGGGCTTGCAGCTTGTTCTTGAATCTTCGTCTTGATCTTTTAATACACTTGAATGCTTGTAGCTTTAAGAGAAATCTGCAGCGTTTGATCCACAAGCTCTTTCTTGATTCTTGTTATAACTTCTGTCCGTTTCTGGATTATGAAGACCCTTATTTATAGTTGTGGGAGGGAAGAGTTATGATAAGAACAAACTCTTTCCGATCAATCAAATTGAAGTGAAACCAGGCCGCATTTGATTGGCCAGAACATGTCACTTGCACACGTGGCGTGATTTCATTGGCCTTTAATGTGACTTGGCATGCCCTGTCATTTTGACATGTGGCATGATCCTATTGGCTCTTCCATTTGACTTGGCGTGTCATGTCATTTGACATGTGGCACCAAACTGGGCCTCTAGGAAGAAGATATTTTTGGGCTTAATGAAGTGGGCCATCATTTGTAGCCAACTAAATGGCCTAACCCAATGGATTAAGGCTTATTTATTTAATCCATATATATTGGACTTATATAATTGATCCAATTATATTAGTCCATAATATTTATTTGGACTAGTATATTTAAAATATAATCTAAATTATTTATTGAATTTAAATCCAATAAATTTTACGTGCCTACAAACTTATAATAAAATTAACTTACAATTGTACATAAAAATAATATATATAAAAATTATACACCAAAATTAAGATGTAAAATTAATATTATAAAGATATTACATAACAAGTATAAGGAATTACAAAATTTATAATATGTTAAATTAAAAGTGTTATATAATAAAAGATAATAATAAAATTGTGGAGAATAGTATTTGTGTTGATGAATAGTGTCCCAACAAATTTGATGTAACACTATTTACAAACCAAAATGATGTAAGAAATAATGTTGGGTTGGAGCATCAAAATACTAAATTTTACACCAAAATAATAGTTAGTGTCAAAAATGATATTGGGTCGGAGATGGTGTAATGAATAATTCATTCTTAATAGAAAATTAGTTTTGGAGATGGTCCGACTGATGCAACAGTGAGAAAATTAGTTTTGAAAAGAAAAACAGTTGTTTTAGTACTTCTAATAGAAAATTACTTCTTATACTGCCAAGGATCTTTGGTTTGAAGACAAGTTATTTTAAAATTAGTTATATTGAAATTAGTTATTTTGGTATTATTTTTTATTGACTATTTGATATGTTGTATTCATTATTTCGCTATTATTTTTTAATCCTGAGATAATTTATTCCAGAATTAATAACCAAATAAGGAATAAAGCGATACTAAAATATTATCCAAGATTATTTTTGCTTAGCAATCGTACCAAACGACCCCATAGATACTAATTAACGAGTTATAAGATTGGAGTACCACATGATTCTATTTTCCCTCTTAATGAACTATAATTAATATAGACAAAAAGTATATGATAACTATGGAAAGTTGATATTACAAACCAAAGTGGAAGACAGTTCCGGAAAAAAAAAAAACTCGAAAAATAAAAGCATGTGCTAGTCCTAAATGTAATGGAGGTGTGAGGGAATTAGATGAAGCAGCGTAAAACAGGAGCAGGTGCCGTCGGCCATAACTTAAGATCACCGTTCTGATCATCAGGGGTTAAATTAAGATCGAGGCATAATATTCTTTTGCTACTATTCGACTTTTTCAAAACTGGTACATTCATTGGGGCACGGTGACGCCTCATATGTCCGCCTAAGGCCTGCCCCATAAAGAACTCCATCCCACAAATACAACACTGGTGCATATTATTATTCTTTGGTTTTTTGGATTTGCTTCTGGCGTCTATGGATGATGATCTCAGCGATTTATGACTCGTCCGGTGGCCGCCAAGGGCTTGAAAAGATGAGAATCGTTTGTTGCATGTCTTGCATTCAAACGATGAAGATTTAGTAGCATCATTTAAACGAGACAAAAGCATGGAACAATTAGCCATGGCTTGCGCTTCTATATCACTATCCTCTACTTCTCTGCTCCTCTTCATAGTGGTTATCTCGTGTATTAAAAGGATGAAGACACAAAGAAATGCTTTGGTGTACTGCTTGTTGAATATCTGAATGAACTATGTTAATTGCTTTCATGACTATATATATACATATATATATATATATATATATGTAGGTCAATCGATCGAAGATAAGGCTTCTAACTGAATTCTGCGTGTTTTCTGTTAATGATATTTGCTCTTCTTGTATATTTGTTGTATTTTCCGAGTTGATTAAGTTAGGCAGAAAGAGAGAGGTAACTAGTGGGTAAACTAAAGCGATAGGAATCTAGTAGTAGGGGTTTGATATCTCACCGCGTTAGGCGCAATCATACCCATCAGCTGAAGCAGATAGAGTGTTGTTATAAAGTGTGCTTCCATGAAGTTTCCACTATGATGCAGTTTCCACTGTAATTCTTGAATTTTACGTATGAATTTGAGTTATATTAGTGACCGTGTTTACACTGTCAAATGATACAATGTAAATTAGTTAAGTTCAACGTCCATGTACTAATAGCGTAAAAAATATATAAACAATCAGGTCATTTATTAGTAGTAAATTATATATAAATCTCTTCATAAGTAATGTCATGGGCGGCTTTCCAGCCTCGCCCCATGACCCCTTGGACGCGCCCCGTGGCGTCCTAAGCCTCTCAAAGCCTAGCGCCACGGACGGCCCCGTGGTCTTGGCCGCGCCAAGTGACAAGTGCGCAAGTGCCTCTGTCGCCCCACCAACACTCCTTGCCGGCGCCCAGCGGCTTGCGAGTGTCAACCATGCTGCGCGCGTAGACAATGCCGCACAGCCAAGAGATGCCGCGCGCACAGCCAAGGCCGCGCGCACCCATCATGATCCAAGCACAAGTGCCAGCGCCCCGCCGCGGGCCATCATCAATAGTGCCGCGCGCGCAGACAGCAACGCGCGCGCGGACCCTGACCGTCAAGACAAGATTGCTGCCATTGGACTTAGTATTTCTACATCATAGAAGACTAAGTTCCTTTCATTGTAAATATAGAATAGGTTTACTGTTTTATATTCATTGTGCTCCTAGAGCTCGCATTAGGTCTACTCATGTAATTTGGGTTTTTATTTTTTAAGCATTATTAGGGGGGTATCAGCATTCAAACATTTTCAGCAAGCATTCAATTCTCTGTACTGGTGTCTTCGCCCCCTCGACACCGCATTAGATTTGTAATAGCTTTTTCATCATCAATACAATCATCATCAAAAATCCAACCAAAAGCTTCCGCTGCTCTCATTTCTCTTGTTGCCTACGAATTGGTTTTCCCGCACGGCACTGACAATCTAGTCTAGCGTGCGGAGGGGACCTCAGTTGGCGGACGGCAATCGTACTGACATCGATTGCCTAGCCTTACGCTACCCTTCCAAAGCATCTCAGGAAGGCGTCGCGTAACAGTTGGTATCAGAGCCTAGGCTCGACGCATCAGACAAGGTAACGTGTTGCCATTTCACCATTTCTGACCATGGTGACTCAAGGAATCCTAGTAAGAGTAATACTTATCTTAAGGATTACAATAATGCTAAGCATAACCATTTGCTTTTAATTACGTTAAAGTGATTCACATACTTTTTATTATTAACGCGTAAAATTTGTAGTTATCTTTTTTAATGCATAAAACTTACTCTTCACGTATATATGATCGGCTTGAATACAAGACTTAAAATACGAACGCATACTCATATATGGCTCGAAGAAGCGGACAAGGGGCTATTCTCTACTTTAATTACTTTCTGCGGTAATACTGAAGGATGTATTTACTTGGCACCCAAGTAATTGGGACCATGTTCCTTAGCGTGCACAAAATTGTAGTTGACCGTCGTTAGTCTCTACATTATCAGTCCGGCCTCTTATTTATGGATATGTATTCTCGATCTTTCTCTATAGAACACAAAATTATGGCATCATTAAATCTAAATGATTACACTATGGAAGGAGGCACAAAATTAACACAATCCAAAGCTAATGTCCAAATTAAATATCAAATCATGTACTGATGTACGTTTCGTAGGATGAAATCTTTAATTAAATGCATGACCATACATAAATTAAATAACTAATGATAAATTTGTGAAAAAAGAGTCCGTTTGGATGAGCTTTTTTTAAGTAATTTTTAAACATAAATTAATAAATTAAGAATTCTAAGTTTTAATTTTTGACTTATTTTTATTATTTTAACTTAAAAATAAATAATTAAAAGTACTTTATTTTATTTTATTCAAACATCACACAATGGCTTAAAAGCACTTAAATAAATCAGTCCAAATATATAGGACATGTATGTGACACGCTTATCCAATAAATTCACTACAAGAGTTTCCTTCGCTCTTAAGATTTGTTGCTTTTGCTATAAGAAAAACGACTCAACTGCTTACGTGCATACAAATTGTAAGCCGCGTTCTTCATGAGTTCGAAGCTTCATCTTTCACACTCTAATATTTCGGTGGACAAGTTTTGATTTTGCCATAAGACATACTATCAAGTTATATGTATAAATATCTTTCTCTATATTTTGTCGGCCAGAATGCTACAAGAAATCATCTTAAGCTATTACATAAAATTGGGGGTTTTGCATCTATACTCGGTTTTAGGGTCATAATTGAATCAATATCACTTTGCAAAACTATTTGCAAGCGTATTCACTTTACGATCAACTTCAGACTTATCGAGTCTGAAGTTAAAAAAAAATTAGTCTGAAGTGAAAAGATTGCACTTCAAATGCACTTCAAATGCACTTAAGGCCAAATAGGTCTGAAGTGCAACCAATGGTTTCATGCACTTAAAGCTAATAAGTCTGAAGTGAAAAATTGCACTTCAGATGCACTTAAGGCCAATAGGTCTGAAGTGAAAATTTGCACTTCAGATGCACTTAAGGCCAAATAGGTTTAGTGTAACCAATGGTTTCATGCACTTAAGGCCCATAAGTCTGAAGTGAAAAATTGCACTTCAGATGCACTTATGGCCAAAAGGTCTGAAATGCAACAAATGTTTTGCTACACTTAAAGCCAATTAGTCTGAAGTGAAAAATTGCACTTCAAATGCACTTAAGGCCAAAAGGTCTGAAGTGCAACAAACGTTTTGCTACACTTAAGGCCAATAAGTCTGAAGTGAAAAATTACACTTCAAATGTACTTAAGGCCAAAAGGTCTGAAGTGCAACCAACGTTTTTATGCACTTAAGGCCAAATAGGCCTGAAGTGCAAATTGGCCAGAAACATAAATTTGTTCTTCGAATTATAGCAATCCAATATACGATTTATTACCTAAATCTACTCCAATTGAGCTCAAATTTGAAACATAACCTCCAAATATCATCAAGAACAAACCTCAATCATCAATTTGTTAAAACAACGATAAATCTAATGAACCTATTTTGCTATTAAGAAAAAGAAGAAGAAGAAACCTTAAACAATAATAAAAAAATAAAGTGTCATAACAGCTCATCATTGTAAAACATCATAAACTACATTAAAATATGTTCATAACCACCATATAAAATTATTGTCACCTAAAGAAGAAGAAGAAGGAGAAGAAGAAAACAAAGGAGGAGGAGGAGAAAAAGGCCTGAAGTTGTTTAAAAAGTGGGTACAAGTTAAAATTTAAAAAAAAAATGAATATAGGTTAAATGGGGCAATCAAATAGGACGTCCCGTGCAATTTTACCATAAAATTGACGATCATCTAATAATTAAGTCCTTGTTATCTTATCATTTGACAATTAATTGAGATTATGAAAATCAAAGGATATTCAATTGGAGTAGTTTTTCCTTAAACCCTTGAACCAATAAAAAACCCCAAACACACGATATTGGAAAAGGACTTTTTAATCAACACTTGAAACAACTCCTGCTGATTCTAAAATACCGAGTATTATGCATTAGTGGTGGAGCCCCAATTCTTTCTTTTATTCTCCAAACAAAATTTCTGTAGGTTTTTCTATACACAGACTAGCACAAATCAATCGAAATCATAGAATTTAATTACTCTGAAGAAAAAATTCAGAAAACTAGTATAGTATCTAATACGTCTCTAACCGAAACAATTCAAAAAGGTTACAACCAAGAATGTTGAACTACTCTAAGCGGGATAATCCCCAACATCAACTCATTCTCATATGGTGTCAAATTCAAATCCAAGAACAAAGCGTTTTCAGTACCCGAAATCTTTTTCTCTGTCGTCTCCACAACTTCACCAGCAGAATTATCATCACTATCCTGCTGTTTCTGTTTCTGCAATTCACCCAATTTATCGCGGTGCTTTCTCATGTGGCCACCTAAAGCTTGTCCAAGAGAGAATTCCTCTCCACAAAAGGAGCATTCATGTTTCTTCTTGTTAGGTTTAATTGGATCTCCCCCCGAGTGGAGTTTTGGTTTCTTGTGACTTGCTCTATGGCCGCCCAAAGCTTGGAAAGTTTCAAATTGCTTCTTACAAGTCCTGCACTCGAAAAGTCTACGTGCTAATGAACTATTCTTCTTTAAGATATTGACGCAATTAGCCATGGCTACTGTCTCCACTGTCAATTGATCTTCTTCTCTTCTTCTCTTTATTGTCATGGCAATAGTATTGGGGCGGTGCGTATTAAGCTTAGAATATACAGTTGTGGGATTATTAGTGTGGAGAGTTATATATAGTTTCTAAAGTTTCTTGAGCCCGAAGAAAAGGGAGAAAAGGATTGAGCTACTGCTAAGACCATTTAATTTCCACTTAAAACTCAGTTTTCGATTCATTAAGTTACTATTACCTACTAGTACACACGGAGTTACCATGTTTGTTATACCAACACAAACGTTTAATTTAGTAGTATAAATTACACTAAAGGCCCCTATAATATGACTCAATATAATTGCAGATGCACCCTTTTTATCTTGAGATCATATATTCAATCCCTTATACAATTATGAAAATCCTACATAAATATTAGTTTGACTAGTTTTTTCATTTTATAGCAGTTAATTGCTTAGATTTGGAAAACATGAGATATATTTATAACTAAAATGTACTAATATTAAACAAGTTAAATTTAAAAATATAAAGTTTCATGTATCTTCCAAAATTCTTAATTAGAAAATGACCACATATTAATGCATGTAATAATTTATATGATCAGCTGCTTGCAATAATTTTCTTGCATTTTCAACATATAAGCTATTGATCTTTTTTTTTTTTTAAAAGAATTACTATATTACTATTTAATATACAGAAATTTCACGTGTTTTCTTTTACTTCGATTGCTTTTCTATTATACCACTTCAAAAATTTTAAATTATACTTAATTAGACAGATGTTCTTTGTGTATAATTTTCATTATATAAATAGTATAAAGTACTTTGATTTGCAAAATATTGATAACGCCTTTATATTTGTGTATGGTTTGTATTATATATAAAATGTAAGTGCTTGATTTTTGTACATAGAAAATATATCTACAAGTAAGTTATATTACAAGGATGTTTAGTGTAAATTCTTGTTAAATTTACCAAAAACTTAAACTCTTCAAATTTTCTTCTGAGTGAAGCAAAGAGAGAAGGATTGTGTTACTGCAAGACTGATTTCCAAGTTAAACTCAGTTTTGGTTAGGTTAAGTACGTACAGCACTACAGCTTAATCTGAGTAAATTGCTTACTATAAAAGTCCTGGTTTCTCAGGCAATTCTCCAATTCACTAAGCTAGAGAGTTTTATTTTATTTTATTTCTTTCTTGCTTTTTTGGTCAACTTCAAACTTGTACCGATCTGACTTGTGTATATATAGTACCCTAGTAACTTCCTTAACAATGTTAACATAGTCTCTAAAATATTGAATATTTCCAAAAGTGATAGGAGTACATCTTTTAGGATTTTTCAAACAACACTTTAAAATACCCTAATTAAACATACTATTTCAATAAGAAGAAGTTGAATACATATCTCCAAACTTGCAAAGAAATTTCCCTCACACGCTTTAACTTTGCTGTGACTCATTATACGTTCCAACTTGTAAGAAATTGAGTCGATCCTCTGACACAGGGGTGGATTTAGGGGGAAAGAGGTTTACTCAGATCCCTTTCGTCGAAAAATTATACTGTATATATAAGGTAAAATTTATTTTATATTTTTATATAGTATATTTTAAATCTCCTTATAACAAGTCAAAAATATACTTTAATAATCAAGAGAGTTCAAAACCTTTATGAGATTACTGATTCAATTCCTCTTGCCTGCAGTTTCTTTTAATATGTTAACTTTGTCTTTTTGAACCCTTACCACCGCTATTGCTCTGACACCGCCACTAAGTCTATTTGACATTTCGCTCATTTGTAGTTTCTGAGTAATTAAATTCAATTATTTTAATGTAATGGAGAATAATTTTACATTATTATTTTCTATTATAGTGGCTAAAAACTTTCACCTATTGATGCTCGTCGAGGCCTGCGGCTTGTGACAAGGGGTAGTGGGTGTGGTTGTTCTCCTTGAAATATTTGTTTTCCTGGGTCATCTAAATATTGGTTCTTGGAATCCATTTTCGAGTCAGATGAGAATGTACAGAATTAAAAAGTAATGAAACAGTTGAAGAAGATGGGAAGATGATGATGAAAAGGGATGGGTTTTTCGCCCATCCAAATTTTATTGGTCTTTGTTTGAGCTGGTTTGCTATTTTGCTAGTACATGGTTTATTTCCCAAGTGTGCCTCTTTGTCTTTTGCTCGTGTTAGGTGCTCGAGTTTACATGTTGGTAGAACAGTGAGTATACCTAAGGATATATGTTATGAATACTACTGATACATATATAGGTGCCGCCTTGGCTGCCACGGAGGACAAGAATAATCAACCAGTTGCCACTGCTATAAGGAAGAGCGAGCGTATGAAAATTCCCTCTAGAAAGTTAGCGGATTTTGTTGTTGAGGCTGGGAAAAGAAAACGTGTAGCGAGGCATGGGCCAAGCAGCTATGTCTTAAGTAGTAAAAGTTAGTTATCAGTGGCCAAAGTATGTGAAAGGGCCAACGTAGTAGGCATTACTGAGGCAGGCTATTTTGTTGCAGAAAGTTTCTATCCTCTCACCTCCTCCTGTTATCTCTGTCCTCATCCCCCTTCTTTCTCCTTTCATTATCTGCGGATTCCTTTGTTAGCAATAATAATGTGTATGTTTTAAAATAATTTTTAAATAATTTGTCAAACATTTAGTAAAAACAATGTAGAAACAGAAACAGTAAACAACAGAAATTGGAAAAGAACAGAAACAGTGTATAATTATTCTTCAAAATATAATCGAGCCCACTTAGTTCAAAGTGTGTCATTAAGGAAATTATTCCCCTCACAGTACTCGAGGTTGATGGAATATCCCTCCCAGGATAGAACGATTATCTTACCAGAATAGTAAAGAAGAAGAGAATTTTTGAGAAAGTTTGATTGCAGATTAAAATCGTATTGAATTCTGCAAAGAATCAAGAATTTATAGTCGTTGGAGGTACTGATTCTGAATGTGTGCAACCATTCAGATCAATCACCAGGTTGAAGGTACTGATTCTGAATGTTTGCAACCAAATCCGAAGCCGAAGACGGCACAAGGGGTCCTTGCATCTTCAATCCTTTTAGCAACTAGAGAAGGTGTAATGTAATATATACACCTCTCTTTTTCTTTCTTTCTACTATGTGGGACAAATGCTTTAACCAAAGCAAAAGGGACCTTTTATATTCCCTTCGCTTTTCATCCCATCATTTCTCATTCACCTGTATCGATACCCAACATCCTTTACTATCTGTTGCAATTTCCATTACTAGACTGTTGTAATTTTGTTGGAGAGGTTAATACTATCAGCTGGTGAGTTGTTGTTTAGATTGTTTCAATATGGTCAATAAACTGGACGTAAATTATGATGTACTAGGGAAAGGAGAAAGAAATCACTATGAAATTTTGCTTAGGGTATCCAGACTCCAGAGCCTCCATACGGCTACACAAAACCTCAAAACGGGTACTTGATACCTGCTCATGCAGAAAAATTGATACTCGGTTCTTACTATACAAAATCTTGAAACGAGTACCCGGTACCAAACCGTGCTTAGCAAGAATACTTGAAACTTCGGCACGGGTAGTACCTACCTGTGCTCAGCACTCGGTACTTGATACCTACTTGATGAATGAGTCTTGGATTGGAGATCCTTCACAAAATGTTAGAGCAAATCAAAAGTTCTAGACTCTTTTAGGATGTCAAACATCATGAGAGAAAATCAAGAAACACTGTGCTCCAAAATGCAAAACGACGGTTTCAACCAAAAGAAGCTTTGTCAAATTCCTAAAACAGGAGATAATATTGTCTCCGCGAATTTTCAGCCTTTCATGAATGAATTTACAAAAACTACAACTGAGATCAGGCGATATTGTCTCTACGAATTTTCCTCTTTTATAATCATCTACTCCTTATGTAGTAAGTTCTAGACGTGGGGCATAGCCACTATCATCTGTTCATCTAGCTACGCACCATGTTGATCACTAGCTAGTATTAATAGAAACAGTGGCAATAATGTTATTACTGCAAGACAAGTCACTGTTTCCTTCCTTTCTGGTTGGCTGATTCTTTTGCTTTCTCAGAATGCATTTGTTTTCATTTCTCCTCTTTTGTCAGTCAGTTCCAATTTTGTACTCCTGCAGATCAGACAGAGAAAAAGAATCAGGATTCATATATTCATAGAGGACTGTGAAAGCAATGAATCCATCTCGGAGATATTCATGTAGGATGAAAATATTGGAACCCCACAATAATTGGATATATATAGCAGTGCATATAGGACTATAAAGTCGAGGGATCTTTTTGTAAACCAAGGTGAACAAAAAGAACCTTTAATTTAATGATCTTCTAAATGATTACCGAAGTGGATGTTGATATGTAGCATTTGTGAAGGCAGTAAGGAATTCAATTAGCCATTTCTAACATCTGCCAGTGCCTTAATAAATTACAAGAGGAAAGAAATGCAGATTTCAATCAAGAAAGCAGTACATAAAATTTCGTAGGATCAAAGTTATGATTTTGACAATCCTGTCGAGAAGTCGAATTATATTAAATTGGTCACGTACATCAGTCACGAGTTCTCCTACCAGCCATTAAGTAATTGGCGTGTTGTGGTGAATAAACTGACTTAAACCTCTGTCTTGCTTGCGTATAGGTAGGGGAGTCCGATATTTTGTGTAGGAAGATACCAATTGAATAAGCTGTAACCCCACGTCAATACTGCAGATTGCAGAATAAGTAATTCACCGCAAGAAACCTTCATTGAATCATTTACCTACCCACCCCTCTTAAGCAATAATGAGGTGTTCTCATGCGTGATTGTTTAACAAGAAATTATTCAGCATAATTATTAAGAATTTGAATAAAGAAACAAATTAACAAAAGGTTTACTAGTACTATAGTAGAGTAACTAATAGGTAGTACTCACCTTTCCATATTGTACGAAGACGATCTCTTTAGAGCTGGAATTTTCTCCTTCTTTATCTCTATTAAACTCCCACTAAAGTACTCCTTATCCTCCAACTTAATTCTCTCTTCAATTCCATGATATTCCACCATTGGACTCTCTACATCCTTCTCCACTTGATTGGAGCCCCTGAAACGTGGCAGCCGTGATTTATATTGTGAAATTATGGAAAATCGATTTTCTTTCCCATAACCTGGCCCACACTTGAAAGACATGGAACCCCAAGATAGTAATTGCCTTAGAACGGAAGATGCTTTACTACTCTTTCCACTTGATTGAATATTAACCGTCGGATCTTCGCTGATTGTGTCTGGCCGTAAGATCACTCTCCCGTCCGCTTTCATCAACGTCTCTAGCGTTTCAGAGCTTGAATCCGACTGTGGTGGTGAAGTTTCAGCTCTTTTCAGCTCCATCGACCGTTTTTTATTCTTTTCAACCACGTCAGGTTCAACGGTCCGGTCTTCTCTCAACTCTTCTTCTTCTTCGACAATTCGCATTGATCTTCGCCGGCGGCGACGATCGTCTGTCTGAGTCGACGCGTCAGCGGCGGCTCTTCCGATTATTTCGCCGGTAGATTCAGCTTTGTACACTCGGTACTCGTGGAAATCGGAGGAAGCCCATGACTGGTTCCGGCGCCTTGGGATTACCGGAAACTCACGATCTTCACTGATTTTCCGTACTTCCGGCACCGGATTTCTCGAACCAGAACATGCAATTTCGTCGGGTTGTGAAGGCAATGCTCTATCGAGAAGCTGTGATCCTTTCAGAACGTACTCCTGACCCTGTGCTGGGTATATAAAATTGTGCTCCGTCAAATCCTGCCACACGAATCCGTTTCTGTAGCTTCTGAATCGCCCAAAAAAGCAAGGCGAAATTCATTTCAGCGATATGAATGAAAATGGCGGTAACAGACATAAAAATTGAATAATGGAAAAGAATTCACCTTTTAGCAGACCAGGAATACATAGAGGCCATTCCTTTGCCGCGAAGACAATTCAAGCGGTTGATCACATCTGAATAAAATGTCCATAAGAAAAAGTTCAGAACATCTGAAATCATGTGGACAGACGCTATATGATTTGTGTCAGCTATGGAAATATTCGTACCTCTGAGATAAAGTCCATCAGGGGAGGAAAGAGGAACTTCCATGAAATGGGGATGTTCAAGTTGGCCGTTTCTGGAGATATAGTAAACAACCGGTACTTTGTGGTCAGATTTGAGCTTATGGTTAGAAGGTTCGGTCCAAACTTTAGTGCGTTCAGGGCTAATTTCTCTATCTTTCCATTTGTTGTGCATTTGGAGCTCCGGCATTCTCGACATCACCGACATTGTGACTTTCCAATCACTTAGTTTCAGATACGTAGAAGAAATGGAATTATCCCTAATAATATATATATGAAAAAAAATTTAGCTACTGTAGTATGAATACAATGTTTCCCGAGGTTCAAAGTGTGGAGTTCTGTTAAGAGTGGACTGTGCAGAAACTGTAGAGAGTGAATGGCGGGGGATTCACGTTTATAAGGTGAGATGTGGGCGTCTAGTTTGGACGGTGGGAAGGAGCGAGGGAGCAGATATTCAAAAAAAAGGACGCAGCAGGCAACAGCAGCTACGTGACAAATTTCGCCAACTTGGTTAATTTCTGTACTCTTTTGGCAATGGTCTTACATTCAATGCAATTTGTTCTAAGAATTTAACTTGTATGTATTAAATGTGTAAAAGTTAATTTAAATTGTTTGCCAAAAAGAAGAAGAGCATTGTGCCAAGACTATCAACTTCCTTTAATCAAACGATTGAGAAATGCCCGTTCTAAAACGTAAAAATAGGTAGAATGTCTTTGCAAGAATTAGTTGATCAAAACGACGTTTTAACAGAAGGGCGTATTAAAGCTTGAAAAAGAAAAAATTTAAAGCTCATCCCTCCTCATCAGTCGTATAATTTTTTTCGTTAATTGTGATACTTCAAATAACGAACAAAAAATTGGAGCTACGGGAGGTCAAACGTTCACACGACTTATTTTTTGTTTTGGCAATAAATTGAGAATCCGTCAAAGCGAGTTGACTTGGAGATGTTTATTACATCACCACACATTGACCAAATCTTCCCGTCCACATTAAGGAGACCTACTAAGAAACGTGGAGCCGGTGTTAGGTACCACGCTTCGCTTTTTCTTGTTCTTTCTTCCCGAAATAACTATCCTGCTACTGCCCCTTTCTCATACAATCTTAAATCAATATATATCCAAATAAAAGTTATGAATTAAATTACAAACAAATCAGATTTACCAGACGATTGCACCAATGGAATCTTGAGTAGATTGGTTAAGACACGAGATAAATTTACAATTTGACGTGTCCATATCTTTATCAAATTACGACCTTTTCTAATTTGTACAAATTATAAATATATATGTCTCTCTCTGTGGCGGTGCCTTAGGGCTCTTGCTATCGAACTCAACTTCAGATTACAGACACAGTTTCAGATTATACAAAACTAAAGTTTCAAAATAGTACTATTGATTAATATTTCACTAGTAGGACTTAGGAGTGTTTATTCACGAAACGGTACAATTAAATTTATTACGTAGTTTATAGATAAACGGATTGATTTGATTCAACAAATAATAAAGAGATAAGATTAAAATTGAGGATGAACTGAAGAAAATGACAAGCCTGACTCCGAACCCAGCGTCTCCGAGAGCACAAATAGAAATAACGACAAAATGAAAGAGAGCTGTTAATTTCAGAGCAAAATAGTAAAGTATAGCCTTTCTGTATAGAATATTTTTTCTGTCCTTGCAATGATTGCTGAGTCCTGCTATTTATAGCTCTACCTAGGGAAACAAGATCTTAGGATCAAGTTCCTCTTAAATGATAGTAAAAGAATCATAGATGAACGTATAACGGTAGGCCATGAATGCTAATATTCTCTATAACGATCGCTCATTTAATGCTAATGAATATTACCTCATTGAATGTTATTCGATGGCAAACCCTTCACCTTCTCCCATTGGTTATGCTCCCTTCGGGATTTACCCGATAACGATTACATTCGTTGTGTTCGGTATTGGTCGTTCTCTAACTTGGCTTTTGTCTATCTTCGGTTCCACGTATCTCTTTACCATTTGATCATCCGTTATAAACCAATTTTACCCTATACAAATAGTCTCCCTACTTTCCGGTGACATATCTTAGTGTTACTAGGAAGTTGGTGAAGATTCCTTCCTTGACTGGAAAGTTCCTGAACAGTCTCTGACGCTTAAAAAAACGCACGTCTTCTCGCATTTAATACCTCGAACACGTGTTGCCCTACAATTCAACAAATATTTTCGTCGGTTTTCGAGATAATCATAACCATGATCTTTGCCGTCTATAACTTCCTTGCTACTCAACATTTTTACTTATTCACATTTACAACTTTCAAAAGCCTTTCTTTCTATTTGAATCTACTTAGAAATTTTTCTATCTTCTTCAACTTTTTCAACAAAAGTTTTACTAACCTTTTTGTTACCATGGCTTCTTTCACTGTCTTCTTCGGAAACACTGGCCTTCTCTTCGGTGAAGGCCCAAAGAAAAACAAGGACAAGGAGGTTGAAGTTGATTCTGAACCTCCCACTGTTTGCACCATCATACAACATCATCTCAACACTGCGAACGACTTTCAAGAGAAAGTCTCTTCTGCTTCTTCACGAACTTGGTCAGTTAGCAGGTATCTTTCCTCCATTCGCCCTTCCGATATCCCAACTATGAAGGAGGACTGCAACTGTCCCAATCTTGGAAACCTTTCCCCGGATAGAGCGGGTTACTTTCTCCAAGGGGGGTTTACGTATGTCTATATGTATCCCTTTACCTTGGCTCCATTTACCCTAAAGTCGAGTGACGGGCTCGACCCGATAATTTTGGAGTTTTGCCACCGGTATGAGGTCTGCTTAGCACAAGTAGGCCCCTCTATATAGCAGATGGTGGCCTGTCTTTGCCAACTGTGCTTGGAGACTGGGGAAACCCTAACCCTTGCGCACATGATGACCCTTTATTCTCCTAAAACTTTTCGTGGGGGAGTAGTAAACTTTAGCAAGTGTGGCCACCATGCTCTTCTCACCAACGTCGATGATGACAACGATTGTGGGAGGATGGAACGATTCATCATCATTGCCACCATGGACATCATCGCGACCACAACTCCAGCCTTTCCTGAGTTGTGGAATCGCTTTCGTAAGTTTTCGGCCACTCACTTCTTTTTCCATGTAAAAATATTTCTTCCCGTTGTTGCTAATTTTCTTATTTCTTTTGTTTCAACTATCTGATGGGAGCCATCACTGGTTCAAGGCCTGGACCAGTGGGTTAAGAAAATACTGGAAATCGCGACTCTAGAATTCCGCCGATGGAAGGAAATGGCCCCCAAATAGGGGTGGAAGGCAAAAACAATGGTAAACCAAGTCCATTTTCCTTTTATCTTTGTACGAACGCAAGCAGTATCATGAAAAAGTTGCATACTCCACTTTTTATTTGATTCAGGACTTCCGAGGGGATTTTTTGTCCGCCTCGAAATCGACATTTTAAAGGACCGCGAAGAGGCTAGAAGGGTTGCAAGGTCCCTTGCCCGAAGTAGAGCTCGCGGATCTGCTTCCGGTGAGGGTGCCTCCTCTTGGAGTCCCCAACCCAAGGACAAAAAATCAAAGAGAGACGTCCTCGTCCTCCTCGGTTGGGACCCAAGAGAAAAAGGCGAAGAAAATACCGTCCGAGCCGGCCACAGTTGTCCTTGTCGACACAAGGGAAGCCAGTGGTGAAGAGGCTCCCCTTTAGAGGAGAAAAAGATCTTCAACAGCTCAACCGGATGCTCAACTGGGAGAGCTTCACAAACTAACGCTAGATGAGGTTGAAACCCTTTGGAGTGAAATGGACCTGGTCGAGAATGCTGATTCTCGCTTCCCAGCACCAGCTGTTTTTTCCAGTCCAAGGAGTTTGGACCCCGAGCCTCTTCTCCCTCCAACCATTGAACAAATAACAACCAGCACTTCTCCTACCGCAACTGCTTCTCATCCTTCCACACCAACAACTTCACGCCTATCGACACTTGCTGCTCCTTCACTACTAGTAACAACTACATCTTCTCCATCGGCAACAGAGGATTAAGAAAGAGATGCTTCTCCTCCTCAGTCTCCCGACCACGAGAATTTGGGACATGACTATTCAACCCCTTCCCAAGATCCCCGAGGGAGGAGAAGTGCCACATTTTTGGTTTCGAAGGAGTGCCGTCTTTTATCCAAGCCGGTGGAGATTGCGAATTATCTGAAGTGGTTGGCTTCGGAGAAAGATTGGAATAAAATGCGCTCCCTTTCTGGGGAGTGCATAATAAATAATGCCATGTATGACGTGATGCATGCACCATACTAGTTTCCTCATATCTTCCTTACTTACATGTTGCAATGGAAATCCTAACTTTAATATTCTTTTTTACATGCCAACTTCCTTGATTGCGAGGGCCTGCAAAGATTTATCCTTGATAAGCAAGGACTCGCTTCCGAGCGGGATCAATTTTTGGCCGAGAGGAACTAACTTGCTGCGTGTCTCTCGGTGTTTGAAGCAAAAACTGTTGAGATGGGCGAGCTTGAGACCCGTTTGCAGCAAAGCGAACAAGATAAAATGGCCCACAGCCAAGACGCTGCTCAATTACACGAACAACTTCAAGAGGCTAAGGCTAAGTGGGCCGAGCTCCATGACACTGTGCTTGCTGCTGCCGAGCGCGAGTTTGCATTCGAGGAGTAGATCAATAATATGAAGGCAGACTTAAGTTCTAAGACCGAGGAGGCCAATGCTGCCGAGTAGAAGAGGGACCGAATGGAGGAGAGGTTCAAGAGGGCCATGGATTAGAACCGAAGTCACTCAACTACAAATGTTGAGCTCGACTCTCGCCTTAGTGCCAAGATCTGAAAGGGACGGCCTTTTGGCCGAAATTGATAGAATCCAAGCAAAGCTCCACGACCAAGAGGATTTCCTTGTATTTGAAACTACTTATGTTATATATCATATGGGGAGGAAAACCTTGGAAGAGGTCAAATCAGACATCGTCGATATTGATGATTGTGTCGTCAAGGCCCGAGAATTAGAGCTAACTGCTCATGAAAATCTTCCGCTCGGCCTGTTGCAAATGACTTCTCGTGTATTGGTTCTAAGTACTCAGGAACCGAAGGGGAGATTGAAGAAGATCAAAAATGAAGGCCTCGAACCGGTAGTGGATCTGCCTTCCTCTAGCGGGGAAATCATAGATCCCTCTCTCCCTTCGGGCTCCGGCGGCAATGATGCATAGCTTCTTTTTCTCTTCTTTTCCTTCTTTTTCTTTTTGTACTTTGTAATTGTGCCAAATTTTTCACCAAGTTTTGCACTTGATAAATAAATAAAGAATTTTTTCTTAAGTATTGTGCAAAATATATTCCTTTTGCGCTTAATTGATTACAACTTGGGTATATCTTCATCTGATAGCTTTTGATTCCGGGCATAAATTCTTCCAGAGTCAACCCTTTAATATGAGGATTTCATAAGAGATTTCATAAGAGAGGGCCCTTATGTTTGCGATGCTCTTGAAGAAGACGTCTTCTGTTCATTTCGGCACAAGCATTTGAAGTTGTTATTAACTTTCAAACGATAAAATTGGCTCATCATTTGGACAAGAAATAAGATAAAAATAAAAGGACTTTATTTTGTTCCTTATATCTTTAAAAGTACATAAGCATTCATTTACTAAAGTAAAAACTGTCAATACATGTGGCCATCTTGTACAACTTATTTCTAGGGGGCTGATCATGCAGTCCCCGATCCTAATGAAACATTGATCTCGATTCTCGCACTCCCATTTTAAATGGCACTTCTGGTGTCGTATCAGATATTATTCTCCCCCAAGTGTTCGAATACGAAGCATGCGAATTCGAACATTAGAAGTCTTGCTTCATCGATGGAAACAATTTATGAATGGTTAAATAGTCTTTGGTCCGATGGCAAGCTTTGCCTTCCAAAGGCTATTTAGCCATCCATATAGTCATTTGTCATTGATTTGAAAATTTTAATGCCTTGACGTCTAAAGGTCTTTCCTTTTACCGATGACGCTCCCTTTGTAGTATGCTTTCTGTTGCTGCCTCGTTAAAAACCTTGCCAGAAAAACCTGATTGGGACAAAACTGATCGAAGGGAAAAAGAATGCAGCACATACTTTCAGTATGGGTAGGATCCATCAGCAATAATACCTTTTGAGGTGAGTCACGTTCCAATTTCTGAAAAATTTGATTCTATTTTAATTTTCCAACTCGTACGAGATTAACCGGTGATACCTGAAATTCGGTAAGGGCCTTCCCATGTTGGTCCCAGCTTCCCAACATTGACTTCCTGCGTGCTCCGACTCACCTTTCTCAAGACCAAGTCTCCTACTTTGAAGTAGCGGAGATTGGCCCTACGGTTATAATATCTCTCCATCCTTTGCTTTTGAGCTACCATCCTTACGTACTCCAAGTCCATGTGCTTATCAAACAAATCCAGCTTTACCAACAACACTTCATTGTTTGCTTTTTTGGTTGTTCAGGAAAACCTTAAAGTTAGATCCCTACTTCCACCGATATCAGAGCTTCCGCGTCACACATGAGAGAGAAAGGTGTTTCTCCCATGCTTGATTTCATCGTTTTCTGGTACGCCCATAGCACACCTGGTAGTTCTTCGGGCCATTTGGCTTTAGCAGCTTCTAGCTTCTTTTTAAGGTTCTAGATAATCACCTTATTTGTTAACTACACTTGTCTGTTAGCATTTGGATGGTGAGGATGTAATCCTCTTGATTTTCAAATCTTCCAAAAATTTTGTAACTTTTGAACCTATGAACTACGGCCCGTGGTCATAAGCAATTTCTTTCGGTATTCCAAATTGGCAGATTATGTGGTTCCATATGAAGTAGACCACTTCGCGCTCACCGATCTTCTGGTAAGGACCTGCTTCAACCCATTTAGTAAAGTACTCAGTAAAAACTAAAAGAAATCTTACCTTTCCGGGGCTCAGTGGCAGAGGACCAACTATGTCCATTCCCTATTTTATGAATGGCCATGAGGACAACACCGAATACAAGAGTTTTACTGGTTGATGCACTAACTGTGCATGGCATTGACATTTGTTGCACTTTTGAATGAATGTCTTTTAGTCCTGTACTATCCAAGGCCAATAGTAACCTGCCCTGGTCAACTTTAGAACTAACGAATCTGCACCAAAATGATTCCCGCAAATTCCTTCGTGGACTTCCCTCATCACGTAGTCTGCCTCCGAGACCCCAGACACCGAGCCAATGGTCCTTGGTAAGATCTTCTGTATAACTGCCTATCCACGAGACAATAACGAGGCACTTTGGTTCGTAGTGCCGGGGAAGCCTTCGGGTCTTCGGGTAATTTATCTATGCCGAAGGTATTTTACTAATTCATTTCTCCAGTCCAGACTAGGTTGAATTGACTTCGCTGTAGCCATCCACATCCAATACCAAATGTAGGAGTTGAACGATAGTGCCAGACTCAGATCTTTTCATCTCCACAGATGACCCCAATTAGCCAATGCATTTGCTTTTACATTTTCTTCCATTGGAATATGTATGATCGACCATTCTATGAATCGTGCAAGTGATGCCTGAACCATGTTCAAATGCTGTTGCATGCACTCTTCCTTTCTGTCAAAAATCCCGTATACTTGGTCTACTACCAGCTGGGAATCACACTTTATCTCGATGACCTCGGAGCCGAGTCCCCGGGCCAGTTCAAGTCCTGCAACCAAAGCTTCATACTCGGCTTCATTGTTAGTTAATGGAACAATTTTAGTGGCCTGCCTCAGGGTTTCTCCAGAGAGCGTGACTAGAAATATTCCGAGACTGGACCCTTGTACATTGGAAGCTCTATTCGTAAACAAGGTTCAAACTTCCAATGTCATTTCCAACACTAGTACTGCTTCTTTAGCAGCCAAGGGCATTAATCCATGACTGAAATCGACCACAAAGTCCGTCAAAACTTATGACTTGATCACAGTCCTGGGTTTGTACTCACTATCGAACTCACTAATTCTGACTGCCAATTTAGGCAAACGGCCTGACAACTCAGGCTTTTGAAGGATATTTCTTGAGGTAAAGATTGTCATAACGGTTATCGGGTGGCGCTGAAAATAAGGCCTAAGGTTTCGAGAGGCGACTACGAGTTTTTGCCCCTCTTTGTTCGAGAACATGAAGAGTTTTCGGGCAAAGATAAAGTGAGCAATTATGAATAATTTTTGCCCATTTGACACTCCATGGGAAGCATTTCGAAAAATGTTTGACAGAACCTTGTTTCCGAGGTTGCCTACATATCCTTGGCTATAAAGGAACCAGGTCAGTGTAGTTCTGGAGGTTTTGGTAGCTGGGACTACCGAAGAGCTGTGATTTCACTGCTGTTGCTGCTATTACTGCTTGCTAAACTCCTTATTATACCAAAATCAAAAATGAAAAGGAACTAAAGAAGCCTATCAGCTATAAGTTACAAGATTCCTATCTATAGGTCTTCTGAAACTTGATCTTGAGTCTTGACTGATTTTTTACGTAGACTCTGATCGAACCTTGATGCTTGCTAGCTGTAGGTGTTAGTTCATTCTTAAAAGGCTTCTTATGATCAAAATGGGAAATGCAATTCTTGTGACTTCAGTCATGTCTTGAGCAATCCACATCTTTTCATCTACTTCTGCATTTTGGATACACTTCTTTTTTGTACTTATCTTTTATCCTGGATTGAGACTTCTTCCTTTGGTCATCGCGAACCTTGTGCCTCGAGGTAAGACCTACTCAAACACCAAAATAAGCCAACAAACGAAATTTCTCTGCCCCAGTTTTCACTAGAAAATTTTTGTGAGTTATTTGCAACAAAACTCTATACTACTTCATTATTAAAAGTAATAAAAGGTTGGGATTGGTGTACCCTGGAAAACATGATTCTTCGAGAATGGTGTACCCCGATTGTCTAAATGGTGTCTCAACTAAGGATTGGTGTATCTTAAGTTGGAGAAGCACAACTAGGGATGGGTGTACCCTATACTGGTAAGGAGACTAGGGAATGGAGACCCTATATCTGAAATAACATCAACTAGGGAGTGGAGACCCTATGTTGGAAAAGGAGACTAGGGAATGGATACCCTATGTCTAAAATAACATCAACTAGGGATGGAGATCGTATGTTAGAAAAGGAGACTAGGGAGTAGAGACCCTATGTCTAAAATAACATCAACTAGGGAGTGAAGACCCTATGTTGGAAAAGGAGACTAGGGAGTGGATACCCTATGTCTAAAATAACATCAACTAGGGAGTGGAGACCCTATGTTGGAAAAAGAGACTAGGGAGTGGGAAACTATGTCTAAAATAACATCAACTAGGGAGTGGAGACCCTATGCTGGAAAAAGGAGACTAGAGAGTGGAGACCCTATGTTTAAAATAAAATCAATTAGGGAGTAGAGACCTTATGCTGGAAAAGGAGACTAGGGAATGGATACCCTATGTCTAAAATAAAATCAATTAGGGAGTGGAGACCCTATGTTGGAAAAAGAGACTAGGGAGTGGAGACCCTATGTCTAAAATAACATCAACTAGGGAGGGAGACCTTGTGTTGGAAAAAGGAGACTAGAAAGTAGAGACCCTATGTCTAAAATGAAATCAACAAGTAAGTGGAGACCCTATGTTGGCAAAGAAGAATAGGGAGTGGATACCCTTTGTCTAAAATAACATCAACTAGGGAGTCGAGATCCTATGTTGGAAAAGAAGACTAGGGAGAGGAGACCCTATGTCTAAAATAAACATCAACTAGGGAGTGAAGATCCTATGTTTGAAAAGGAGACTAGGGAGTGGAGACCCTATGCCTAAAATAACGTCAACTAGGGAGTGGAGACCCTATGTTGGAAAACACAGCTAGGGATTGGAAACCCTATACTACCATGATTTTGAACTTTCTTTCTTTTCTTTCTTCTTTTTATTAAGAGAATGATTAAAATTCTGGAAATAATTTGCAGAAGACTTTCCTTTTTGGAGTTGTTGCTGCTGCAGAGCTATTTTAGTCTCCGTGCGGTGTTTTTTTGTTGCACCTACTTCTTGCAAGGTTGCTTTGGATTGCACTTGTTTCCTTTTTTTTTTTCAAACAAACAACAATCTGTCAGTTTGAAAGGGTGGTTGGTTTTGTGGCCTTGAACATTTCAGTCACTTGATCTCGGCCCGACTTCTTTGATGTTAATTTCAACTGCAACTAGTTGTTTCCGCGATACCGATTGCATTTCTGGCCCTGGAGTAAACTTTGGCTTTTCCAAAATTTACCATGACAGTTGGTCGCATGAGACTTAACCTTTTTCAACTTTATTTTGCCTTCGTAGGCATTTGACTTATTTCTTCCAATTTTTAACTTCAGAGCATTAGGGAACCCTTGGCATTTCAAACCTTACCAAGACGGTTAGTCGCGTGTGATTCAACCTTTTCAACTTCATTTTCGCCCTTGTAGGAACTTCAATTTGATTTCCTTCTTTCGAGAGTTTTCGATTTTAAAACATCAGCCACTATGGACAGTCGAGGTTGACTTGATGCCTTACCGAGGCTGGGTGCCGTTTTTACATATTAGCTTTTATCAAACGAGAGCCCTATAAATCAATCTTGCCATCCCTTCTTTGCCTTTGTTTTGGAATAGAGTTGGACCGAAAGAAATTCAAGGAAAAACAAACAATGGAATGGACAATGAAGTTAGATAAAAGCTGTCCCTATCGGGGAAAGGAAAAAAGCACTGACCTGGAGTACTTGCGGACTTCAATGAACATGACATGCCTTTTGGACTGGATTCTTGATCTGTATAAGCGATCCGACTCTCAGAAATTCATCACAACTTTTGCCTCGAAATCGAGAAACCTTGCCCAGGACTGTCAATATCAATGGCTGTGAAGATCCTCTTTTCGATCAGTAATGCCCTTTGCGGGTTTTCACCAGCTGACCTCTCTCATTTCTCTTCTCACCATCGCCTTATAGTTCTCTTTGTGAGTTTTCACTAACAAGACTCTCTTATTTTTAATTTCTCTACTTACCATCGTCTTATCGTGCCCATGAGGGTTTTCACTAGTAAGACTCTCTCATTTTATTTCTCTTATTTTGTTGTATCAGATCCAAGTGGTTGTATCCTCCAATTCTTGAACATTCTCGTTGATTGATCAGAAGGACTTGAAAAGGATTTGGATTGAATTACAACCTTGGAACCTTTTAGGCGAAACCATCGCCGAATCATTGTTTGCCCCAGTGTCAACTTTTGGGGGAATGTGGGTTTTTATTTTGGTGTGACCGAACCTCAGAGAGAGGCTTCCTACGTATCCTTTCGGAATCAAGTCGAATGTAGTTCAATTAACATGAACTTGTTTTTGATTTTTTTGATTTTGTTTTTTTTTTGTTTCTTTTGTTTTTGTTTCTTTTCATTTTTGCATCATTTTTTAAAAATAACTTCCAGGTTCCAAAGAGGGTAATCAAAGAAAGGGAACCGGCTCAACGGGTTTGCAAAGGGTTGATAGCGTTTGGATAGCGAGAAAGAAAGCCTTCGTCATCCCAATCAGAGCATGTTAAAGTTGTGAAAAAGGGATCAAACGTAATACATTTTGACCGCATCTGCATTGACAGCTGTGTCGGGGTCATTTCCTTCGATGTCTCCCGAATATAGCGGTCCCTTCGGCAACACTCTTCTTATAATGTATGAACCTTTCCAATTTGGAGCAAATTTTCCTTTGGCTTCTTCATGATGCGGGAGACTACATCTCAGAACGAGTTGCCCCACTTCGAATTTTCTGGGCCGCACTTTCTTGTTGTAGGCACGGGACATTCTTTGTTGGTACAACTGCCCGTGGCAAATTGCGGCTGTCTCCTTTTCATCAATCATAGTCATTTTTTCCAAACGGGTTTTGACCCATTCATCATCCTTGATTTCGGCTTCAACAATGATCCGAAAAGAGGGAATCTTAACTTCTACAGGTATTATAGATTTAGTGCCATAAATCAATAAGTAAGGGGTGGCCTCAACTGATGTGCGACGGTTGCACGATATCCCAATAATGCAAAAGGCAACTTTTCATAATATTGTCTAGAACCCTAAACCATTTTCCTGAGGATCGTTTTGATGTTCTTGTTTGCCGCTTCAACAAGGCCATTAGCTTTTGGCCGATAAGGGGTAGAATTACGATGCGTAATTTTAAATTGTTCACATATCTCTCTCATCAAGTGGCTGTTTAGATTTGCAGCATTGTCTGTAATGATAGTTTTAGGAATACCAAAGCGACAAATAATGTTGGAATGCACGAAGTCCACCACTACCTCTTGGTGACGACTTTGAAAGTGACTGCTTCAACCCACTTTGTGAAATAATCGATGGCAACCAAGATAAATCTGTGCTCATTTGAAGCTTTTGGCTCGATTGGCCCAATAACATCCATGCTCCTAGCAACGAACGACCAAGGCGTTGACATATGATATAGCTCTGAAGGCGATGCATGAATCAGGTCACCGTATATCTGGCACTGATGGCATTTCAAGAAGAAACTGAAACAATCTTTTTCCATGATCATCCAGTAATAACCTGCCTGGAGAATTTTCTTTGCAAGGACATACCCGTTCATGTGAGGCCCACATACTCCTGAATGCACTTCGTTCATGATCCTTTCGGCTTCTCGAGAATTTACGCACCTCAAAAGATTCAGATCTGGAGTTATTTTGTATAGGACTTCTCCACTCAGAAAGAAATTGCTTGCAAGCCTTCTAATGGTTCTCTTTTGATCTCCACTAGCCTGCTCGGGATATTCTTTTGTTTTCAAAAACCTTTTGATATCATGATACCATGGCTGAACATATGGCTCCATTTCGATTGCGTTACAATAACCATGTCTTTCTCGAACCTGGATTTCTAGCGGGTTAATATGAACATTAACCAGGTATGGCAATATTGAGGCCAAAGTAGCTAGTGCATCAGCTAACTCATTGTGAAATCGAGGGATCTACTTGAACTCGACGGACTTGAACTGTTTGCTGAGACCTTCCACATGTTGCCTATACGGGATGAGTTTGATTTCTCGAGTTTTCCACTCACCTTGGGCTTGCCGAATGATTAAATCAGAATCCCCCATGATTAATAACTCCTCTACATCCAGATCAATTGCCATGTTTATGCCCATGATGCAGGCTTCATGCTCGGCAGTGTTGTTTGTACGGAAGAAACAAAGCTGGGCGGTGGCCGGATAGTGCTGACCTGTGGGCGAAATCAAAATTGCTCCGATCTTGACGCCTTTTGCGTTTATAGCCCCATCAAAGAACATTTTCCAGGCATTGGTGTTCTCTAGAATTACTTCAACTGAGTTTACTTCCTCGTCCTGGAAGTAAGTGCTTAGGGGTTGGTTTTCATCATCGACTGGGTTCTCAGCTAGATGATCCCCCAAGGCTTGGGCTCTCATCGCTGTGCGAGTGATATAGACAATGTCAAACTCAGTGAGCAGGATCTGCCATTTTCCTAACCTTCTCGTGGGCATCGGCTTCTGGAATATATACTTCAAAAGATCCATTCTGGTTATGAGATATGTTGTGTAGGCCAACAAGTAATGGCTTAACTTTTGGGTGACCCAAGTTAGGGCGCAACAAGTTCTTTCCAACAAAGTGTACTTGGCTTCATAATTGGTGAACTTCTTGCTCAGATAATATATGGCTTTCTCTCTCTTCTCGGTTACATCGTGTTGCCCCCGGACACAACCGGAAGAATTTTCCAGGACTGTTAGATGTAAGAATAAAGGTCTTCCCGGCTCAAGCGAAACCAACACTGGCGGATTTGACAGGTATTCTTTGATTTTATCAAAAGCTTCTTGACACTCATCTGTCCATTTGATGGCAGCGTCTTTCTTCAACAGCTTCAATATGGGCTCACAAGTAGTAGTAAGCTGAGCGATGAACTTGCTGATGTAACTTGGCCTACTTGGCCTCCCTAGTAGACTCATGACCTCTTTCTTTCTCTTTGGAGGTGGCAGATCCCGAATAGACTTTATCTTTTTCGGATGTAATTCGATACCCCTCCGGCTAACTATAAAACCAAGAAGTTTCCCTGACGGAACTCCGAATGCACATTTAGCTGGGTTCAATTTCAAGTCATACTTGTGCAGACGCTCAAAGAATTTTCTTAGATCTCGCACATGGCCTTCTAGCATTCTGGATTTAATGATCACATCATCCACATATACCTCAATCTCCTGATGCATCATGCCATGGAAGATGGCAGTCACAGCTCTCATGTAGGTTACACCGATGTTTTTCAGACCAAATGGCATGACCCTGTAACAATAAGTACCCCAAGGTGTGGTGAAAGCAGTCTTTTCTACATCTTCTTCATCCATCAGAACCGGGTGATTCCCAGCATAACAATCCACGAAAGACTGTATCTCATGTTTAGCGCAATTGTCAACAAGAATATGGATATTTTGCAATGGAAAGTTGTCCTTGGGACTTGCCTTGTTCAAATCCCAGTAATCAACACACACTCGGGTTTTTCCATCTTTCTTTGGCACTGGAACCACATTAGCCAGCCATGTGGTGTATCAGACTACTCAGATCACACCAACTTTCAGTTTTTTGGTGACTTCTTCCTTGATCTTATCACTGATGTCAGTTTTGAACTTTCTTTGCTTCTGCTGGACGGGTGGATAACCGGGATAGGTAGGAAATTTATATACCACCAAATCAGCACTCTTGTCAGCCCTGACATATCATCATAAGACCATGGAAACATGTCTTTGAATTCAAACAAAAGTCTGATTAAGGAATCTCTAGTTCTTTCATCGGTGTGAATGCTTATCATGGTTTCTCGGATCTCTTCTGAACTGCCCAAATTAACTGGCTCGATTTCATTTAAGTTTGGCTTAGGCTTATTCTCAAATTGTTCCAATTCTTGATATATTTCCCTAAAAGCCTCATCTTTATCATATTCTGACTCTTGATTCATTATTTCAAAGTTAGACATCATTTTAGGATCTGAGCGTGAAGTATGCAAGCATGTCATGTTATTTCAGTGTGATTATTAGAATTGAAAAGAGAAAGATAAGAAAATATCAAAATCAGAACGAAAGAAAAGAGATAATCTTTGGACGATGAAATATTGATTCCAGTTCATTGAATTGAAATATATGAGGGTTTACATCAGAATTAAAGGACAATAAGTAAAACATTCGAGTTACACCCTGAAATAACTCGTAATGCAGAAGAGATGGCAAGACTGAACTATCGGGACTCCTTCTTGACAGGGAATGGGGTAGCCTTCCAGTTCTGGAGCTTGAAATCTGGCCCCATACACTGCACCTCGGCACTGCTCGTTCCTTCCCCTAGCTAGACTATGTGGGACTCATAGAGCATTTGTTTCAAGGCTTCACATATATCATCGATTTCTTCAACCGTGAAGGCCTCTTCTTCTTTCTCCGCATACTTCAGTTTGAAAAATGTTTCGGTGAGATGTGGAATGGGATAGGACAGGACCCACCCATTTTCTTTGCGTTTATCGGCCCATGTTCTGTCGGCCTCTGTAGCTCGAAAGCCCAAACCAAAACTCTTCTCATTGACGATTGGGGAGATGGGCTCAGTAATGCCCTGCAGAGATACTCCAAGCCCCCTTCTGGGCTTATACCCATTTTGAATCATTTGGGTGGCGACCATGATGGAAGAATTAGAAAGGCAAGGTTGAGGTGATGGAGCCCCTTCTTCAAATTGGTCAGCGACCATAATTTCAAAGGCTTGGTACACAATATGCTCACTGCCTTCCCTAGCTTCAAGACATGGGACTGAAGGGTATCGGTAGATGGATTTCTCATCTTCTCCATGGACAACAATCTCTTGATTATCATATTCAAACTTGACCATTTGGTGAAGAATAGAGGGAACAGCTCTGGCAGCATGAATCCATGGTCTACCTAGGAGGAAATTGTATGAGGTTTCCATATCCAAAACTTGGAAGGTCACCTCAAAATCAACGGGGCCAATAGTCAGAATCAGATCAATTTCCCTTATTGTTTCTCTCTTGACCCCATCAAAAGCTCGTACACAGACGTTGTTAGCCCAAATTATTTCTATGCTAATCTCCATTCTTTGGAGTACTGAGAGAGGGCAAATATCTACCCCGGACCCACCATCTAACATCACTCTTTTCACATAATAGCCCTCATATTTGACAGTCAGGTGGAGGGCTTTGTTGTGGGCAGCTCCCTCTGGGGGAAAATCATTGCGGCTGAAGGAAATCTTGTTGACCTAAAAAAATATTTCGGCCATTCTTTCCAATTGTTCGATAGAAGTATCAACCGAGACATATGCTTCATTTAATGTTTTGAGGAGCACTTTTTGGTGTTCATCCAAACTTAGCAGCAGGGATAAGAGTGAGACCTAGGAAGGAGTCTTCTGCATTTGGTCAACTATTGAGTATTATGAAGTTTTCATCTTTATAAAGAACTCTTCTGCTTCCTCATTGCTTACAGGATTCTTGGATGGCATCTGTTTATCCATGTTTTGTTTGGATTTCTTTAGCTCTTCTGGGGTATGGTACCTCCCAGATTGATTCATCTCATTCACTTCCCCTTAATTTCTTTCCCTTTGTATGTAACCACAGTTTTGTTGTTGTTCCAGGGGACTGCGGTAGGATTTTTCATAGGACTCCGCAACGCGGGACTGCTAACCACAGGCTCAGTTAGCCATGGTGAAATTACCGGCCCCCGCGCCACATACATCCCCTTTGGTACATAATCTTGGCACATTCAACATAGTTTTCCATTCATCAAATTTCTTGGGAGTGTTGAGGATAAGCTGTTCTTTTCTTGGGGCCTTAGGAACATAGAGAACCACGTTCTTGGCAGGTGCTAGCCTAGTTTTTGTTTCAACAGCTTGAGAAATCGGAGAAACTTTCTTTTCGGTTTCGGCCGGTTTACCGCCGCTTTAGGTCTTGCCTCTGAATTGGCGATGGCAACAATGGCCTTCAATGCCGAGCCAAACTCTTTGTTATCGCATATCATACCAATGACCGACCCATTATTGTGAGTAGGTAACGGATTGTTCGTCACATTAGGGATCACCTCGTCCCTCAACACAATTCTTTTTGCTTTGATCAGGCCTTCAACCGCCCTTTTAAGGGCCCAACAATCTTCTTTGTTATGGCCTTCCATTCCTATATGGAGTAAGATTCACCAATAGAGGTGAAATTGTGTTTCCTAGAAGGCTCACGAGGGCGTGGATTATGTTGGTGTGAATTGTTTGGTGGGCGAGGAATGTAAGGAACTTGGTAAGGATGATTGTTTCTGGGAGGTGGAGCTCGAGTTTGGTTATAATGCTACTGGGGCCGTGTGTAAGGTTGGGCATTCATCACCGCATAGTGAGGCGGTGCCACGATATAAGCTGTATCTTGATGTGGGTAATAGTGTTATGGGGTTCTCGGTGGCATATAAGAATGGTCAAGTGATCGGCGAGATCCCCTCGAAGCCATCATGGCTCCCTCCTCCCTCTTTTTGAGATTAGCCAAACCCCCTGAGCCATTCTGGATGGCTTGTGATGTAGCTTTCAAGGCGGCTTGGCTCAAAATCCGTCCCGTTTTCAGACAGTTCTCTACCATCTCCCCAATCTTGATAGCCTCAGCAAATGGCTTGCCCATAGCGGACATCATATTCTGGAAGTAATCAGCCTCTTGGGCCTGTAGGAAGACTGTAACCATTTCAGGTTTGTCTATCGGAGGTTTTACTCTGGTGGCTTGCTCACACCATTTGACAGCATACTCGCGGAAACTTTCCACTGTTTTCTTCTTCAAATAGGACAAGGAGTTTCTGTCGGGAGCGATGTCCATGCTATACTGGAATTGTCTGACAAAATCTCGGGCCAAATCGTCCCATATGTGCCAATGGGTGATTTCTTGATCCATGTACCTCTCGGAGGCGATTTCTGTCAAGCTTTCTTCGAAGTAGGCCATCAGAAGCTCTTCTTTTCTATCAGCCCCTCTCAGCTGATTGCAATATATCTTTAATTGGGCAATGGGGTCTCCGTGCCCATCATACGTTTCAAACTTCGGCATTTTGAAACCAGCAGGTAAATGAACAATGGGAAACATGCACAAACCCGAATAGGAAACACTTTTTGGGCCACTCAAGCCTTGCATATTTTTCAAGCTCTATTCCAAGCTTCTCATCTTCTGAGCCATTTCATCCTACTTGAGATTTTTAATTGTTCTTTCTTGCTCGAGTGGAGACTCATATTGTGGTTGTTGAGCATATGAATTCGGAGTGACATAAGTCATATCAGGTAGAAATTGCGGACCTAGACGGTGAATGTTGAGGGTTCAAAGCATGGCCTGGGCACAGTTGGTGGTGCCATGGTAAAAACCGGTGGTGCAGAGAATAATGTTGAAGGTGCCCTAAAAAATGATGCCAGGGGGCAAATCACAGAAGGCATACCGGTAGAGTTAGATGACATTGTAGGGTACCCCGTGGTTATAGGGATGTTGGTGGTTCCACTCGTCCTTGGGATCAGCTCGGGGAATCTAAGAATTGCACTTGGTGGTTCCTTACCATTAGACCAAGCATCTCACATTTCCAGCATGCGGAGACACGTCATCTTATTTTCTTCGACGGTCTCCGATTAAGGTTGTTAAATAGCCAGTTCAGGGCTATACTCAGGATTAATAATGCGGAGATTGCTTTCTGAGGCCATTGGAACCCTTCATTTGGATCTTGTAAAATAGGGGTGAGATGCCAGATTACCGACAGAATCAACCACCTGAATAGAACAATGCTTATTTGCACATACAACAACCTTGCCAGTTTTAAGACATTTAACAGATAAGGAATCACATATTAGGGATGCAATGCACCTGAACAGTTAAACGCTTCTTAAATATTTTTTTGCAACGACTGCGTGTTTCATCCCGACTTTCACTATCTCCTTTTCACTCTGCAATTCTTTTCTTTTTTTTCCACTCTCTTTTTCTCTTTTGTTTTTTCATTCCTGGTTTTCTCTTTTGTTTTTATCACACTTTTCTTCCTTTTCCTTTACTTATTGTCTCTTAATTTTTTCTCTTTTTTGTTGATTTTCATTCAGATTAATTATGGCTGCGATCCCATCTAATGGGGATTGCCTATGTATCATGACGCCACATGAATCAGACCATTACGTAGTTCAGGGGATTAAATGCAAAATGAAATCAAAGAAAATTTTGGGGTTTTTCAATATTTCATTAATGAAAATCTTTTTGGTTTTATCATTTCAAAGACTAGAAGATATTGATAACTAACTTAATAAAGAAAAATAACCGACTCAAAACAGAACAACAACAGACTCGACATGGATGAAATGACAAACAGACTCGATGCGAGAAAAAAGTAAAATACAGACTCAAAGACTGAACTATCAAAAACACAGATGGGCCTCAAATGTTATTCCGGGGGCTCGGGGGACATCAATCGGTCTTGGCGCGAGCTCGGTTGCGAGCTCTTCCTGAAAGAGTTCTAGGTCAGCCATGACCTGGCGAGCGAAAGATAGCACCGAGGCAAAGAAGATAGCTCGAGTCATACGCTCACACTTGTTGCATTTCATCGCAGTATACTCAGCTATTTCTTTGATTCTGAGTTTGATGGCAGCCTTCTCCTGGAGCAATCATCCAATTTGTTGCTCCCGGGCTTCAACTACCTGCATGGCCCTGTTGTTTCGATCTTGCAACCTCAGCACACTCTCTTCCAATTTGTTGATCAATGAATAACAGTGTTTTCTTTCCGTCTTGAAGTCTTTGACCTGGTGACCCATTTTATTTTCGAGAGTGACTAACTCTTTCCTCAGAATTTTGACTACTCTGTCGTAACTTTGCTTTGCCTGGCAAGCTAAACTTGTCTATTCTTCTGCATCTTTCTCCACCCTTGTCCGAGCTTTTTCTAAATATTTCTCGGTCTTGGTCAGGTCGGCCGCATAGTCATGCACTTTTCGCCTCAAGTTGCTCATGATTTTTTTTGTCCCTCTCACTTCTTACCGGCGTCTCGGCGGCTATCTTTAATTCTCGAAGCTGAGCTCGGAGGGCTTCGTTTTCCCGTGGCAACCTTTTCTTTTCTCCCTCATCTTTAGTGGCTTGCAACCCACTTTCAAATTTGATGGTTCTGACTTGATGTTCTAGTTTGCTGATGGTGGTCCAATATTCCTTCTATTTGGCTAACCAAGCCTACTACTCTTGCGCTGTATCAATAAATTCCTAGACATGGGACCTTTTAGTCGGCCTTTCAGATTCGTCATTTGTTGTGACTCTCTTTTCGTACCAAGCGACATACCTAGGTAGAACCTCGCCTTTAGATAAATCATGTACTTGGGTATTTGCCCCCAAATACAGGCACTGGCTCCAAATTTTGATGGACCACGTCTTCGAGAAATTGAGCATCAGAGCAATTTTCAACCATGTAAGTACTGAGGTCCACATCCTTGGGAACTGTCTGACGTCTTCCAAATTGTCGCAAAACCCGGTATGGGCATATGGCTGGATTCTACGGAGACCCATCAGAAGGAAGTAGGGACCAGCGGCCGGTATATGAACAATCTCATCGACATGAAGCCAGCTAATGTCCATTCTATCTTATCTATGGTCAAAGACTAAAGGTAGGTGATCCCATTTCTGACTCCCTCTGGTATTACAAATTCTGTCACTCGCGTACCAAACTCTTCGATGCAGTTTTTTCCTGTAGAATAGTAATTCATATATCGGGGACGGTGACAAAGGTGTTCAATCATCCACATTTGTAATAACAAATTGCACCCCTCAAAGTCTGACTTCAACCTTACAGGATGTGAGGGCTCGGAATATATTTGATATGATTATAGGTGCGAGGGTACTTTTGGTCTGAGTAGTCAAAACATGGACAACTCCGGCTATACGCAAGTCAATGTGCCCACCCTCCCTTAGAAACACCAAAAGGCCTAGAAATGCCACCATGAAAGCAAAACATCTATGCGTCTCCCACTTGGACCGGTTACATTTACTACAAAGTCCATTTTATGGGTCTTCGAATCCCCTTAGATGCCCATACTGCTGGTATACAAAGTGAAAAGTGCAAGCTCCACCTGCCAGACTTTCTATCTTGATTTGTCCATTTATTTTCAGTAAGTCTAGAAATTTGTGGGGAGTGACGGTCCTTAGAGACACCAGATACTTGTATCTTAATCCTTCCATACTTCCGACATAGCCTGCCATTTATTCCAGAGTGCATGTAAGCTCAAAATCTGAGAAGTGAAAAATATTGTGGGCTGGGTCCCAAAATAGCACTAGCGCCTCTATCAGATCACTTCTAGGCTGAATCTTTAATAGTCCGGTGAGCACCCCCAAGTATTGATTGACTCGCTCTCGTCCTTGTTTTCCCAAATCTTCCCACCACATGCGGAGTGTCAAAGGGATATGGTCCACAACCCTTACAGGTAAATTTTGAACATTGCTCATTCTATACATTTTTAAAAATGGGGTGACTTGGTTAAAAAAAATTTAAAAACTGACCACAAATTATTAATTTTGCAAAACCCAAGTTAAAACAAAATACAGCTACTTTTGCAAATACATTCCTTCAGTACTTCGGAAGGGAATATTTTAGGCTTCTGCTTGCTAAGTGGCCTAAAATTTGAAAACAAGATCATAGGTGGCTATTCTAGCAAAAAACGGCCTTCCGGCGTCCCGACAGGACATTTCTAGCTACTTGGACAAAAACGGCATAACCTGACTTTATTTACGACAATATTATGGCATTTTAGTTTTTGATTATTTTTTGCAAAAGAAGGGCCGAGCCCGATGAAGGTTGTATCTCACATCGAGAATCAAACTCGCGTAGTTCGGTAAGTTTTGACACAATAGGAAAAATATATGACTTTTGAAAATATCGACTTATTTTGAAATGACTTTTTCTTTTCTTTCTTTTAAAATTTCGGCAGAGTTTCGGGATTTTTCAATTACCTGAATTTTTTTAGAACCAGATAAATTTTCTCTCTCCTACCTCACTCTTGATCTTCTTTCCCTACTCTAGAAGCCGGTCAACATGCAAGCCGAAACAAAAAAATGCACAAGTAGCACATAAAATGCATCAGGATGGTTTTTTAATTTGGGTATACCTGTCCTAGACAGACCCAACCCCTGTGTTGAGTCCCCAAAGTCAAATGTACGTGATGCAAACAAACATTCCTACTATGGATTCGACATGAGGCTATATTATTCTGGGTTTGGATCCTGGGGTATGTTGTGTGTTGTTCTAGACCTGGCTTACCCGAGCGGGCAACTCGAGTAGGGAGGGGGGGAGGGAGAGAAGGGGAAATGTATCGGGAACCAAAAGGCTGTCCAACTTTGTAACTAATCCGATCCTCGTTCTAAATTAGGGATATGACACTCTAACAGAAAAGAAGCCACGTCAGCATGCGCTTCCCTAATGATTTAGCAGACTCCGAGAGAAGAAGGGTGGCGTAACAGTTTTATGTACAGTTCACGGCAATATCAAAGAGGTAAAGAGCGGCAATTAGCCCATTAGGCCCAAACACATAAAATCAGATAATAAAATTCTCTCTGTATAGGCAACGCGAGTGAACAGTACAACGTTAGAGCTAAAATGCTTGATTCTCCTCCGTCCAGCGGTGAAAAACCACCGGACCAGTCTAAAAAAAAGTGTCCTTCAATTGCGCACCACCCCAACAAACCTCATCACAAATCATCAACCCAGCTGCTACAGATTTGCAAGCGACTGTTGGGATCACTGTAGCAAAAAATTGCCTGGGAGCTCTTAACATTTCCTCACTCGATTTTGAGCAAAATCGAGCCATTCCAAGTATTGGAGATCTTTCTCCAAGGACTAGCAATATCCCCACCAAAATTTGGAAGCTTTCTCCACCGAAAATGGGAGTTCCGACCATCTGAACTGCCCGAAAATACACCAGCTGATCGAGCAAGGTGTTGCACTAAACAAATCTGCCCAAATCCAACGCAAATTGATTTCTGCTGTTCAGGAGATTGATTTCTGACCATCACACCAAATTACTATTGATCCAATTGTCACAATATTGCAAAAAAAAATTTCAACAATGTCGCGCCCACTAGGTGTCCGATAAAATACACAAGACTTGTCTGAGGCCCAATTGAGAGATCATGTTACTCCTCAACAATCTCTAGCTCATAAGGAAGTTAGTCGTCAATCAAAAATGCAAGAATCACCTCAAAAGTCTAATGATCATAGGCCTCCTCCTTTTACTGAAGCACAACTTATCGACAGTAATGGTCCAGTAATTCAGGTATCTCAAAAGGCAGCAAACCCCAACTCCAATGCTTCCACAAGTACCGGTAATACTGGCAATGTTGTTGCTCTCTTAGAAATAGATACACACACTAATGATCAAACTCAACCACCTCCCTCAGAAATTGAGGCTACCAATGATGCTATTCTGCTGTCATCTAGTATGGAAAACCAGACCAAGATACAGCCTTCAACATCAGCACAAGCTCCAGTTAAGATTTCCTCTAACTTTGACAAGCCAAAAAACTCCGAAAAAGGACCAAAGCCACCAATTAAAGATTCACTAGCCCCACCTAGTGCCACACCAGCAATTCAAGATACACCAACCACCACCAAGCCACCTCAACCAATCACCAGTAGCACAAAAGGTAAAACACAAACCAGTTCAAGTCCACCTCCCCCTACTGTCACTCAATCCTTTGTCACTAGACTAAGAGCCAGACATAAAGCTGAAATTGCTCTAGTACAATTCACTCCACCAGTCATTACCACAAAGCAAAGGAAACCTGCTGTGATTTTCAAAAGAGAAGACTGCATGATCAAATTTGCAGAAAGATGTAAGTTCACTGTGGTAGGAAAATTCCTCAACACCATGCCAAGAATGGAGGTGATTAGAAAGAGCTTCATAGCCTGAACTTAGAGGTGGTGTTAAAATAGCACACTTCAATGCTAGAACTGTTTACATTGATCTGGACAATGAATATGATCATGCTACAGTTTGGACTAAGTAGTACATGTACATCCAAGGACAACTGATGAAGTTGGAGGCGTGGAATTCTGCCTTTAAACCTAATGAAGACTCACCAATTGTACCTATATGGATTGTCATCCCAGAACTAACTTGGCACTTGTACTATATGGAGATCTTAACCCCACTGCTATCACCTATTGGCAAAGCTCTCTTCTTAGACCTTGCTTCTTTTCAAAAATCCAGAGGTAGTGTTGCCAAGGTTAAAATGCAGATGGACCTCACTAAAGATAGACCTACCCATGTATGGCTAGGCTATGATGAAGATGTGAATGGTGAGGGGCAATGGCTAGAGATCCAATATGATAATCTCCCTGAATACTGCATATACTGCAAACTTTAAGGTCATGCTATCCACACTTGTCAACCTAAATTGAAGAAAGAGGAACACCAGAGGAAAAAGGATGAAGCAGTAGCTGTCACCAACACTCCACAACTCTCCACTCAAAATTCCACCAAAGACAGTCAGGCAATAGGTCCTTAGAAGGTAAGAATTCAGAATCCTACACTACATGTAGCAGTAAAGGATCACAATGGCCAAGCAGCAGAGGAACCTCAGAGAAATGCAGAACATCAAACAGTAGGAGCCCGTCCTTCAAATGATGAATGGAAAACACAAAAGAAAAACACTTCAAAGGCACCTCCCAAACCAGCAAGAAGCAGCAACAAATTTACCTACCAAAGCATAATGTAGCACAACCTGCTGCTGCATCCACTCTGTCACTCAACAAGATCACACAACCAAGTACTAGCTCTACTCTTCATCAAGTTACCTCAGAATCAATGGCCCATACCAATACTTCTGGGGCTCAAAAACTTGTATCCCACCCCCACATCCACGATGTCAATTCTGATGTCAATGAAGTTACTGGAGGACTGGAGTTTTGTTAGGAGAAACCTAGATCAATATAGGTTGGGGCACCTTTTGGGGCTGGGATTACTCATGTTTTGCATGAGTGTGCAAATGCACAATTGACTGACCATAGGATGGACCAACCTCCCACATCTGTGCCTGTCCCAGTTGATAACACAGACATACACTCAGCTATTACAAGGAAAGAAGATGTTTGTGAGTTAAGCAGCTCAGATGAAGA
Organism: Nicotiana obtusifolia; assembly: GCA_002018475.1. NCBI lineage: Eukaryota > Viridiplantae > Streptophyta > Magnoliopsida > Solanales > Solanaceae > Nicotiana > Nicotiana obtusifolia. The sequence continues at coordinate 149,887 of MCJB01049909.1, forward strand.
TCCACCAGATCAGCACAATGAAGTTACAAGGAGACTCATGAAAGGAAAAGCTCCTGCAGTAGCAGACTTCAGCATACAATTCCCAAAATCCAAAAATAAACCAAGCCAGAAGAAAAGAAAATCCATGAGAAAACAAAACACAGGGATCACCATTAATGAACCAACTGAAAGCCCCAAGATCTCACCTTTTCACCCCAAGGTCCAGTAGCACAACTACAAGGGAACCTTGAGATTGGCTCTGCTAAAAAGTCATTATTATACTAAGACACTGTGATTGATCCTTCTTTATCACAACATTTACTGGATGTTCAAGCCCATGAAGATAAAGAAGCGACTGCCTCTCTTCAGATTAAACAATCACAAGCCAATGCCTCTGTCCCATTGGAAGAATGCCCTATGAACAAGCACCCCCCAGAACTTGATGAATACAGGCCTATCCTCTCAGAAGATGAGATGAGTGGAAGAGTTGAGGAGGAAGGTGACCTTGGTGAAGCATCAGAGGATGAACAACACTGTGACCTCCTAGTGGATGCCATCAATGGAGAATACCAACAACATGATGTGATTAACAACCATGGTCTATCTCCTAGAGCCTATAATCTATCACGAAGGCTTACAAGCAGCAAAGCTGCAAGAAGCAACATTGCCCCACCAAAAAGCAAACCCCCCTCCCAGTTTTAATGATTAGCACACTCACTTGGAATATCAGAGGTATCAGAACCTCTGGAGCCATTGAGAAACTCAAAACATTAAAACACATCCACAAACTCTCCTTCATAGCTATGCTGGAACCTTTCCTAGATACCTCTCACATCAACCACTACAAAAACCAATTATCCATGCAGCATGCATCCTCAAACCAACAATAAGATATGGATCTTTTGGGATAAGGATTTCTCAGGTGTTGTTTTAGACCATGATGAACAACAGATCACAGTAGAACTTAGACATGTTGAGGCTGCTGACACTTTACACATCACTGTTATCTATGCCAAATGTAAGCCTGCACTAAGGAGATCACTATGGGATACTCTCAGATCCAAAGCTTTGAACTCTACTGTTCCATGGTGTGTTATTGGAGATTTCAATGTGATAGCATCAATTGAAGAAAAGATAGGTGGTATTTCTTATCAAATCAAACAAAAGTCTGGATTTCTTGAGCATGATTGAAGACTGTGGATTTACTGATCTAGGCTACTATGGACCTAAATATACCTGGTCTAATGGCAGAGGTCCTTGCTCAATTGTTTGGGAAAGACTGGATAGAGGCCTAGTCAATGACAATTGGCTTGCTACATATCCTGCTACCACCATTACTCATTTGGCTGCTATAGGATCAGATCATTCACCCCTTCTCATGGAATTGAATGTCAGACCAGACAATGCCACTAGATACTTCAAATTTCTGAATTTCTGGATTGAAAATGCTTCCTTCCTACCACTTGTTCAGGAAGTTTGGAATAGAAGTTACTGTGGAAATGCAATGTGGATATTTCACAAAAAAACCAAAGCACTCTGCACTGCTCTTTCCAAATGGTCAAGGCAAGAATATGGTGAAATTTTCCAAAAAGTAAAGGAATTTGAAGAAAAACTCAGAAAAGCAGAGGAAACTTGGGCACAATCTAATAAATAAACAGATAGAGCCACAACCCATGAACTCAAGGCTCAATATGTTATACATTTGAAGATTGAAGAAGCTGTGCTTAAACAGAAAACTCAGTTGCAATGGTTCAAAGAAGGAGATGCTAATTCCAAATAATTTCACAGCTTGATCAGAGGCAAGAGAAGGAAGCTTTATATCCATAAAATTATAAATGAGGATGATGATTGGATATATGGAGATGAAGCAATTGGTGAAGAAGCTTGTGATCACTTCCACAACCTATTCACTGATACCGGGGGAATAATTAGGGAAGACCTCTTATCCTGCATACCAACATTGATTACAGATTCAAACAATGGCACTATAAACAAAGAACCTACCATAGAAGAACTCAAAAACATTATTTTTTCAATGAATCCCACCAGTGTTGCTAGTCCTGATGGCCTTAATGGAAAATTCTTCCAACACTGTTGGGAAATCATTCAATATGATCTTTTCAATGTGATAAATGCTTTTTTCTGTAGTCAATCACTGCCCAGATATATGATAGGCATGTTTTGGTGTTACTTCCCAAGGTGGAATTCCCTAATACTCTACCTGAATTCAGACCAATCAGTTTGAGTAATTTCATCAATAAGATCATATCCAAGCTCATATGTTCCAGACTGGCAACCATCCTCCCTAGAATCATCTCTCCTAACCAAACTGGCTTTGTAAAGGGCAGAAGTATTGCTGAGAACATTATGCTTGCACAGGAGATTGTCCAAGGATTCAAAAAACCAAATGTAGGTGGAAATGTACTGATCAATCTGGATATGGCAAAAGCATATGATAGGGTTTCATGGTCTTTCACCTGCATCATGATGAGAAGGATGGTCTTCATCGAACAGTTCATTGAAATGGTATGGAGAACACTATCCAACAATTGGTATTCTGTAATTGTTAATGGCACAAGATATGGTTTTTTCCACTCAACAAGAGGCCGCAAACTAGGTGACCCACTATCTCCCTCATTATTCATATTAGGGGCTGAACTGCTTTCAAGAATGTTGAATAATCTCACACATGACCAGTTCTTCAATGGTTTCTATATGGAAAAAAGAGGACCTCAGATCACACACTTGAGCTTTGCTGATGATGTGATCATTTTCACATCTGGATGTAGGATATCACTGCAAAAAGTTATGAAAGTTCTTCATAATTATGAGCAGACATCTGGTCAACAAAAGAACAAAAACAAAAGTCAGTTTCTTCCTGCCCCTTCTGCTTTTCAGTACACAATCAAAAGAATTCAGCAGGTAACCGGTTTTACCAGAAAGGAATCCCCCATCACCTATTTAGGTTGTCCTCTCTACATTGGCAGGAAAAGAATTGTCCACTTTAACAGTCTCATCTCCAAAGTGGTCAGCAGGATCAGAGGTTGGCAAGTTAGATTGCTATCATATGGAGGCAGATTAACTTTGATCAAACATGTCCTTCAATCACTTCCTATACATCTTTTATCAGCTGTATCACCACCAAAGACTATCCTAAAGAAAATTGAAAAGATGGCTGCAAATTTCTTCCGAGGAATGAACAAAGAAAGAAACAAATACCACTGGGCTTCATGGCACAAACTGTCCTATCCTATGGAAGAAGGTGGTATAGGTTTAACATCCATATATGAAATTTGTAAAGCCATGGAATATAAACAGTGGTGGTGGTTTAGAACAAAACAAACCTTATGGAGCCAGTTTCTTCTTGCCAAATATTACAAAATATTACATCCTATATCCAAAAAATGGATTCTGGGCAATCCCAAGCATGGAGAAAGATAATGATCAACAAGAAAACAGCTAACAACCATATCTACTGGAGATTACATTCAGGGAACTGTAGCTTCTGGTGGGACAATTGGCCTGGCATTGGGCACTTAGCTAATTTCAAGCAAGATGGTGGTAGACCTGGCAACATCAAAGTTTCACAACTTTGGAATGATGGACAATGGGACATCCAGACACTAAACCAAATAGCACCCATGAACATGATACCACACATCATACAAACAAAGATTCATTACAATGCCCATCTCCCTGATAGAGTAGTATGGCAACATAATGCCTCAGGTGAATTTTCTTGTGCATCAGCATGGTCTGTCTTGAGAGAAAAGAAGCAGGTCCTTTTCACCAATAAAATGACTTGGCATAGGAAAATCCCCTTTAAATGGTCCTTTTGCTTATGGAGAGCTCTAAGAAATAAGCTGCTACAGATGATAGAGTACCTAAATTTGGATCTCCTACTGCTAACAAGTGTGTTTGCTGCATTAAACCAGGGGCTGAGATAGTAGATCACATTTTTAGCACTGGTCAGTTTGCCAGAGTCATCTGGAAACATTTCAATGCACCTGTGGGTATCCAAAGCTATATGCTACCCTTAAGAATGACATTAATAAAATGGTGGATCCAAAAAAGGGACAATGAAGCACAAAAGCTGGTTTTAGACAGAATGCTAATTATAATCTTTTGGAACCTCTAGAAAAACAGATGTGCTGCTAAATATGGGGAAAAATCATAATCTGTAACAAGAGTATTATACTCCATCACCTCTGATCTTATACTATTGCTCAAAGCATCTTATGGAAATATCAAATGGCCATTTAATTGGTCTGAGATATGCCTTGCCATAGAGCTACTGAAACACCATACCACTGTACAGCAGGTCACTTGGCTTAAATCACTCATGGGATTTGTTAAAGTGAATACTGATGGCAGTGCTCTGAGCAATCCTGGGAAAATTGGGGCTGGAATCATTATTAGAGATCATGAAGGAAAATTCATCCATGCAATCTCAAGCCCTTGGGAGAAGGTACCAATAACCTAGCAGAAATTGAAGCAGCCTACATTGGTATTAAGTGGTGTATTGAGAATGGCTACACTAAAATTCATCTGGAAACTGACTCTCAAATGCTCATTTAGTGGCTAACTGGCAAAGCTGTCTCACCATGGATCTTATGCATACTGATACAGAAGATCACCACTTTGAAACAACAATGTGATGATTTGTAATACTCACATGACTTTAGAGAAGCTAACTGTCCAGCTGATGCCCTCTCAAAATTGAGTCATGCTCTAAGCTCAATGACATATTACAATAGTCAATTGGACCTGCCTGCACAAATAAGAGGGCAGATATACCTTGACTTCAAAGCCAAACCAGCTCTCAGACATAGGAGATCTAAAAAGATCAACTTTCCACCACAATTGCTCTCTACCAATTTTGATGGATATGAATAGTAAGAGCATGTGCAAGAAATCAATACCTGCAATTCAAATCACCATCTCCCAGGAACACAGAAACATCAACAAAGAAAGTATCAATCAGGAACACTCATGGAACAGAGCAATCTTATACTCTGTACTAACACTGTTTATGCTTTTGCAGGTGCTCTATCCTCATAATCTAATCAATACTTTGCTGACTCTCCAATGCGAGGAGAGAGCCTTCAGACACATCCTACTGGAGATCCAGTAAATTGATGATATAGATAGCAAGGAAAAGAAAACCAACTCACTGCACCAAACAACAGCCCACCACAACTCTACTCACCAATACCTCTTTCCCAACAACTCCTGCTACCATCAAAGATGCCCAACAACCCCCCTCCCCCGACTAACACATATATACACCCCAACACCATCCAGAAAATACCTCAACTGATGCCCACAAGGAAGCACACACAGTTCACAAAATCATACTAACTGATGCCCCAATCACAACCAGCCAACACAGAGACCAATACCCCTTTTTTACTAACCTGTTTGCAGTATATTGCAGGTAAGCATGATTGGTCCAGTCCACTGATGCACCAATTGATACTCCAGCAGTAGGAAAAAAATTGTCACAGCACCAGCAGCCCCAGAAATCAGAAACAGAAGTCCAAGAAAGAAAACAAAACCACCACCGCTACCACTGAAACCAACATCCCTACTAACACTGCAGGTAATCAGGATTGGTCTAGTATATTGATGCAGGCGCAATGTGTGGTATTAGCACTTTTAGTGCTCATCCTATTGCACCTGCAACAATCTTCTTGGATCTTCCTCATTACCCTTCACCATATTATCACTACAACTTCACAACTGCAGCAACTGTGCAAGATCATCATGATATCCAGCCACTATAGCAGCCATTTTAGAGAGAGAAAGATTTACCAAATACCTCAAACATCACATACAGATACAACCACATATCACACAATCACACAGAAGAGCCCACAACATAGACAGTCATCAGCTCAACAGACAATGCAAGTCATATACCATATAACCAGTCCTAACAGTGTTAGCAATTTGGATTGGACCAGGATAGTACTGCAAGGGCAGTGTGTGGTATTAGCACTATCAGTGCTCATTCCACTGCAACTGCAGATACTATCCTGGACCAATTTCCTTACCTTTACATATAGGATCCTCACAAGCTCACAACTGCAACAAATCTACATACACATTAAGCCAGCCACTCAATACTCCAGGTTATTGCCACAAATTGCAATGTGTGGTATCAGCACTCCTAGTGCTCATTCTATTGCAATTGCAGCAATCATCATGGCCCCTCCCTCATACCATTTATCACTGGATGAACACAATGCAGTACCTCCATAAGCACCACACAGCTAACACACAGCCCCACAGCAGTAGCAGGAGCAGCAACAGCAGCAACAGCAGCAAGATGGACAACCACTCATCACCTCAGCAGAGATTACAAGTCACAGAAACACAGCAGAAGCTACAAGCTACAGAAACACAAGATACAAGAACTCAGCAGAAGCAGCACACAAATACATATGAAGAACCTAGGGAATGCAGCAGTCTCAGAAGCACACCAACTAAGCCAGTCATATTTTTATTGAAGCAGAAGGAGCTACATCCATTAGACATCACATTTAGTACACAAGATTACCCCATCAACCATTACACCTACAATAGGATTATACATAACCATACAGAAATAGCAAGCCAAAATCTCAGTCACCACCTCAGCAGCATTCACCATTGCAGCAGCAGACATCAACAACAGTCACCACTGCAGGAAGACCTTAGGGAAACAAACTTACCTTACATGCATTTCCTGTTCATCAGACCTCATCAACAGAACACTCATCATCATACTATCCACAACACTCACTGGAAGGTGAAGCACCTCTACAAGCACCAGACAGGTAACACACAGCCTCACAACAGCAGCAACAGCTACAACAACAACAGCAGCAGCAGCAATAGCAAGATAGACAGATACTCATCACCTCAGCAATAGCTACAAGTCATAAAAGCACAACAACAAGCTACAAGCTACAACAACACAAAAAACAGGAACTCAGCACAAGCAACACAGATACACATGAGGACTCTAGGGAATGCAACAACCTTAGAAGCTACCACCATTGCAGCAGCAGATATCAGCAGCAACCTCCAGTGCTGGAAGAACTTAAGGGCACAAACCTACCTTACCTGCAATGGTCGTCTGCTAGACTCTATCAGTAGAACACTGCTCAGCATACTACTAACAACACTCATTGGAAGATGAAGGCAATTCAACTCTCTATCATATGCACCGGACAATGCCAGTACTACTATCCAGCCACATGGCACCTTTTTGCTAGCCATATTCAATTCTGCTTTCTTTGCTATCAATGCTAAAGCAAAGTTGAAGATGGCTATTACTTGTTATCTGACACACTACCTAGAAGTTTCCCATCTTTTGTTAGAAACAGATCCTATTGCACATGGAGGATACTATTTCAACCCACTTACTTAGTAGTTTTAGGAACATATGTACTTTTTTGTATAGTTGACCTAGATTCACTTCATACTGTTTTTGTACATATGATTGTCTATCGATGCTATAAGATAGACAATCATTGCATCATCATAGGTCTAACTTATCATAGCTGTTCAAGCATACTTGGTCGTCATGCTTTGATGACCAAGAATGTACACATACTTTTCTGGGAGGTAAGGTTTATGTCCCCCTCCATTATTGTACTTTATGTTGTATTTATGAAAATCAATCCTGGGCAACCTACCAAGTGGAGCTTAAAAAAAGAAAGATAATAAACAAAAGCCAAGCATAAAATTCATGTAAGCTCAAATTCTGAAACCTGAACCAACGATTCTAGGTTCGATCCCCAGCAGAGTCGCTAGAGCTGTCACACCTCCTTTTTTCGAAGAATTAGGGTATTTTTTTCAATTAAAGTGACATTATTCGAAATGTGATTATTTATTTAATCAGAGTCGCCACTTGAAATATTTATTATGGTGTCCTAATTCACCGGTTTATTTTAAAATCCCAAATCGAGGAAATTGACTCTATTTTACGGTCCGCGAAACATAGAATATCGCGTAAGGAATTCTGTTAACCCGGGAGAAGGTGTGAGGCACTCCCGAGTTCCTTTGTTTTAGCACGATCGCCCAACAATTAATAATTGGCCTAATTATCATAGTTATTACACGTTTGAAACCTATTGTGCATTTTGTCTTTTACCGCTTTTTAACTAAATATTTAAACCACTTTTTGTATTTATGGAGTTATTTTTAAACAAGTTCCAATGTCGTACGCTTGTCATTCTGTTACACATTGTAAACCGTGTCACGTGAAACGCATCCGCGATTTATAACATGTTTATTGTTATTATTTGAAGTTATGGTCAAGTCGCGTGAAACGCGCACTTGAATTGGGGTTATGTATCATGACTATGCCACATGATACCCATAGTCAAGATGATTTATTTGAACGCGCCTAAAGCATACTACGATATTTCTGAGTTTAAATATTTTCATAAGGTTTAAGATTACATGTGGAGGTCTAGAATTATGGAGTTATTTGTGGACAAAATCTGCAATTAGCTAAGTTAAATTCAAGCTATTGACGAGTTAACACTTCCCAGTCATTTAAATTCATTTATGGGTTGAACATATTTGGGACTACTCAATTTCAAAAGGAGGTAGTCAATAAATGATGAAAGAGAGATAAAAAATGAGGGAAAGTCGTAGTGAACTTCAAATTCTTTCAACTTGGGCCTAGAAAAAGGCCTTATGCAAAGTCACGGTCTCCTTAGCAATTAATTCGTCCAATTCCAATTCCAAAACAAATAACAGAAGTTAAAGTTGATCAATATTTGTATTCGAATTGCGCATGGTCAAGATTCACCAACTATATCAATTACACAAAATGAATTTTATGATTAACAAAACTTTCAACCATTTCCAAATTTCCATATTGACAGAACATTAACCGTAACACGAAAAATCAACTTTCGTACTTGCATTCGAATTGTATAAATAGGTAAAAAGCTCAAGTTTACAATTAAAGCCTCTCAATAATAATTCTTAATGAGAATACAGGGCATAATCATATTACAATAATAATTTTTAGAAGATATAGTTGATCCCAAATCATATTACATAATCAAAATCAAAGAAGAGTATCTTGGTGTAGCAATAGAACAATGAGAAACAACAGTAAGAACTATATCTAGAGTCCAGTAATGAAAGAAAATAGTAATGCTTCACAGCAATTCAACCAACAGTGTTTAAACAGACTAAGAAATGCTAAGCTAGGGAGAAACTAAATGCTTGCAGAATATCTCTTGCACTCCTATTTCCTTTTCCATCTTTTTTTTGTTGAAGTTTTCAGTATTTTCAAATCCTAAATGAAAATTTTGAGTTTTTAGACTCTTCTCTGTTTCTTTTGTGAAATTTTTAGATTCTTTTGCACGAGTGAGGATGAGTAGAGTATGAGAGGAAATATGGAGAAAAGATGCAGAATAAAATGTATTTTTCTCAAGAATTCAGCGATAAAAAAGATCCTCCAAATGAGAGTGTAAAATAAGTTTTTATGCAGAAAAAAGAGAGTTGTTTTTTGAGAATCTGTCAGTCCCGAAAAAATAGGAAAAAAACATCTTTTAAAAATGAATTGGACGGCTGTCCTTTTCAGATATTTTATCTTTATTTTTCAGCCACTTTAACTTCTGAAATTAATCCTTTTTTACCCCAAATTTGGCCTAATTCCTTTGTCCTATTGTATTTTAAGCCCTTCTACTCTGTTCTAAACCTTCTTAATAGCTAAAAATAATAATTCCCTAATTTTCTTATTTCTTTTAGCCCCTTGGTACCTCCAATAATTACAAACAACTATCACAAGAAACATAAAGGGATTGAAAATCATAGCAAAATAAGGAAAAGTCGAAATCAGGTGATTAACCTAATTTAAACATGTAATTAACGAATTAAGATCATTTATCCTCCAAAATTGCAATTAAACTGATTGTTATGCACCTGAACTATTAATCTACCACGAAATTAATGATTTTTAAACCCTAAATAATCTAAAACATGCTAAGCATATGGAAGAATACACTAACAATCAACTATTGATGCAACATTAAACAAACCACTATCAATTTAAATGACGATTTAGCAGATTCAACTAGGTATTAATCAAAGCTAACTAAAACATGCTCTTAATTAACCTAAAACTAATCTACAACATTTAATGCAATCAAACAACAATTAACAATCGACCTCAATTAAATGATTTAGCTAGGTGCAATCTGAGAATAAGTGAGAAATAAAAAGAAGTATACCTATCAAGCTATCACTGTCAGCAATAGGTATGGAGAGAATCTGGACGGATCCTAATCGAAATGACGAACGCGATTTCGACAATAATTGTCCATTTGACTGGATTTGGAACGGACCTTGGTGGCTTCGAAATGAGCCGAAAATCACATAAATCGATTACGCTCATCAAAAGCGATTGATTCACGTGAGTTTGAGCCAAAACGAATCGATAATTATTGAAAAAATCAGAAAAGGGACGAACTTAGGATTTCTAGAAAGTCATATCTAAGGTCCAATGAGCTATGGAGTTTTTTTTAAGGGGAAATGGGTTAGATATTAGAAATGAGGAGCTAGGCCGCCAGCGGAGATGGGTATGGTGGTGAGAGGCGACTAGGGTTTGATAATGAGAGAGATGAGAGAATAGGAGGGGTCCTTAGGGTCTTGGGGTCCGATTTAGATAGTTATAAGGGAGATGAAGGGCTAGTTTCGGACCGTTTGATTGACTGAGATGAAGGGCCAAGATCATCTGTGGCCAAAACGGCGTCGTTTGGTCGTTTAAAGAGCTGGACCGAATTCATGTGGGAACTGGGCTTTGCTTTGAAGATAGATGGGCTGTTTGGCTTGTTTGGCCCAATTACGGGAACAAAACACATGACCTTCTGATTTAGCCAAATTCCCATTTAAATCCGATTTTTGCACAATTAGCCAATCTAAATTAACACTCTAATTCAAAACCACTTTTTGCAGAATTAAGCTAAATCTCTATTTTACCAGACAATTCACCAATTGTTTAACTAATAATGACTAATTATTAAATTAACAATGACTAATGTATTGATATATATTTTTTGTATTTTAGCTGTTTATAAATGCAATTAACAAGTAGTTTAAAGGCTAACAATGCAATTAAAACCTAAAAATGTACCTCATGAACAAATAAAATATTTTTGGCATTTATCATGATTTAAAGTGCTTCTAAATATGCGTAAAAATGCAAAAAAAATGTAAAACAAATTAACTATGCTTAAAGAAAAATTCCTACAATTCTATTACAACTATTTTGAAATATTTTTAGGAGTGATTTGGCATTAAGGGAAAAATTACGTGCTCACAGTGCTAAGGCCAGGTTTTCGAGGTGAGAATAGCGAGTGTCCGCTCCTGACAGTATTTTACTAACATAATAAATGAGAAATTACGTACCTTCTTCCTCTCGGACTAAAACGCCACTTATCGCTACTTCCGAAACCGCTAGGTAGATTAACAAATGCTCGCCTTCCCCTGGTTTTGATAGTAATGAGGGAATTGATAAGTACCTTTTTAGGTTTTTCAAGGCCTGTTGGCATTCCAGAGTCCATTCAAATTATTCTTCTTTTTCAAAATTGAAAAAAAGTGATGGCACTTTTAAGAGGATCTCGAGATGAATTTGCTTAGAGACACTAATCTTTTGGTCAGCCATTGTACTTCCTTCAAACTTTTCAGTTGGTCTAGAATGTTCTTGATAGCTTTGATCTTATCGGGATTTACTTCGAATACCTCCTTGCGAGACCAGGAACCCCAAGAATTTAATGGAACCAACCCCGAACGTGCATTTCTCCGGGTTGAGTTTCATGTTATGCTTCCTCAGGATGTTGAAAGTCTCTTAGAGGTGCTTCAAATGACCCATGCATTCAATGACTTGACGAACATGTTATCAATTTATACCTTTATTGTTTTGCCTATCTCATTTTCAAACATTTTGTTAACGAGCCTCTGGTAAGTGGCTCCGACATTCTTAAGCCCAAATGGCATCACATTATAGCAATATGTGCCAAAGTTTGTTATGAAAGAAGTTTTTTCCTGATCCTTCGGGTTCATCTTGATTTGATTGTACCTGGAGAAAGCTATCCAGGAAACTCATTAACTCGTGTCTGGCTGTAGCATCTATCATTTGATCAATGTTTGGCGATGAGAACGAGTCTTTGGGGCACGCCTTATTGAAATCCTTATAGCCTACGCATTCTAAACTTGTTATTCTTTTTTGGCACTACAACTACGTTGGCTAACCATTCTAGATACTTTACCTCCCAGAATAAACCAATGTTGAGTAATCAGGCTATCTCTTCTTTAACAAACCTGTTCCTGATCTCAGCTATCAGGCGTTTCTTTTGCCTTACCATTGGGAAATTTGTGTACAGACTTAGCTTGTGAACGGCTACCTCTAATGGAATACTTGTCATATCTGAGTGCGACCATGCAAAGCAGTCTGCGTTATCTTTAAGAAAATTAAAAAACCCTAACCTGAGCTCGGGATTTAATCTTGTCCTCAGGTGAAACTTCCTCTCCAGAAATTCTTCGAATAAGGCCACTTGATCAAATTCCTCTACGGTCACTTGGTCGCATCTGTCTCCTCCGGTGCCTGAAAATATGTTGGAACCTCATAGGATTCTGATAACTCTTCACTCTTATCATCTTCATTCGGATAGGTAGAAGGAATCGGTTCCTGTAATTGCTATTTGTTGGACTCTTTCCCTTTGCTACTGGAAACAGTTACCGCATTCTCTCCCTTGCTGCAGTTGATCTCCTCTTACTTGCTTGATTCCTTCCATGGTTGGAAATTTTAACAATTAATGATATGTTGAGGTCACAACATTCATCTCGTGTATCCACGGCCTTTCGAGGATTATATTGTAACCAATATCGCCATCTACCATTTCGAATAGAGTGGTTTAGATCAATCCTTCGGCGTTTATGGGCAGCAAATTCTCTCCTCAGGTTGTCACACTTATCAAGTTGAATCTGTACGACCCAAATTCCTTCCGTAGGATGTTGTGATGACACCTAGTCTTAGGGATTAGGTAAGCCTAATATTAACTGAAATGATAACAATCTTTAACTAATATATGACAACAAGAAATATAAAATCTCTATACAATTGTTAATCCCAAAACCGGATAGTACAAATCATAAGCTCTACTGAGTTTTGCTAAAAAGCCTACAAATACAACTATTTTGAAATAGAGATAAAACCGTGCAGAATACAAAATCAAAAGGTGGCTCTGAAGCCTGTGAACGTAGCAACGGGTTTTACCCTGAGTCTTCCCAGAAAGATTCGTACAACTAGCTACGATCGACTGACTCCGAAAATACCTGGATCTGCAAAAAAATATGCAGACGCATAGTATGAGTACACCACAGCTATACCCAGTAAGTATCAAGATTAATCTAAGTGGAGTAGTGACGAGGGACGGTCAAGACACCTATTGGTCTGAATAACCTGGACAAGTATAGGTACAGAACTAACAGAGTACGATATCTCTATAAACTATGCATAAGGATAACAATAATACGGTACTTGCAAAAGGAAATAGAAGCAATAATTAGCAGCGGAACACAACAAGTAATAACATAGTGGAGCAAGCTGAACATAGTTAGAATCCGGTGAAACAAATAAAAGAAAGACAAGTAGCAACTCGATAAGAACAACCGCCATCATGCCAGGTTTATCCAAATATCTCCACGAGGTACCAAACCTCAATATATTCACAAAACACAGGTCCCAATTCGTGAACCCTAAACACTTGGCATCTTGTGCCCTCATTTCAACTAGTAATCGCACGGATGATGCACATGCCAGTAAAAACATTCTCACATAGGAGGCAAATAGACGAGGGAGTATAGCAATGATCAATAACAACATGATCCATCTTCTTAGACCGACAGGGGTGATTAACTACGTGTATGCTTGTGCAAATGTCCTACACAGTTCAGGCCAACTAGTAAGAGTAGAAAAAAATAAACAGCACGTAAGAATGATTCCCACATTTTGCACAAGGAAAATCTCACACAGGTTAGGCACGCCACTACACAGATATAAAAAATAACAATGCTTCCAGGCCATCACAAGTCATCACAATCAATCCCTAACATAGCCCACCTTGTCTCTCCACGTGCACAATAATAAAGTAAATGTCCGCTTTGTCTCATCACACGCGCATAGTAATGTGTCCACCTTGTCTTGCCACATGCACAACACACAGATATATCCCTCCTTGTCACGCCACACGTGCGTAATCAATAGTAACAATAGCACGGCAGAAACCTCGTGCAAGCACCTGAACAAATTCTCCCAACAATATCACGTGCCAACAACACAACAACACTATAGAATGGCCTTCACAACATGTGCCCATATTCCACAATATTTCCTCTAGGCGGTTTAAATACCACAACTGTGCATAGCCTTCGGATCACCAAACTGAGTACAACAGCAACAACAACAACAATACACGAGAATATGACAAGTAAATCAACTTAAGAGCTTTAGAACGCAAAGGAACGGTAGGACTAGCTCACAAAGAATAAACACAATTGAGAATACTAGTCACAATAAGAATAGCTCAACAAGGGAGAATTAATATGTAACAATAACTTCACAAGGTACAATTCGACAACAAGGGAGACAACATGAGTCATTATTTCAAATAAGGATGAGGCAACTATGATAAAGGATAACTAACTTCTTTTAGGTTTGAGCAAATTACGGAAACAATACAGCAACTTAATTAAGGATAAGCAACAGAAAAGATAGCATGGTAATTGAAGAGGCAACAACTTCAGTTAAGGCACACGAGAGTCAAATAGGCAATAAGGGTGGAGCATGAAGCAATTAATTCCAATTAAAACACGTTGAGGTAAAACTAGTAAATGGGAAACTTATCATAACAAAACAACTTCATATCTAATGAACATAAGAACCTAAGAGCCCTAGAAGGTTAACTTTCCACAAATAAGCCCGAGCACGTACTTGTCACCTCGCGTACACAGACTTCACATGGCACAATTAGCACCAAAGACTCAAATCCTAAGGGATAGTTCCCCCTCACGAAGTTAGGCAAGATACTATCTCAAAGAAAATAGACCGCCACTCTAAAATGAACCTCTCGAGTGAACTAACCTCTGGACGGTTCAAATCTAGCCAAAATAACTTCAAAGCACAAATAAAACTCATAAGAAACTATTCCGGATAATAAAGCTTCTATCTTTATCAAAAACTAAAAATCAATCCAAAAGTCGACCCCTGGGCCCGCACCTCAAAACCCGACAAATTTCACAGAAACCCGAACACCCGTTCCGATACGAGTTCAACCAGACTAAAATTATCAAATTCCGATACCAATTCGTCCCTCAAATCATCATTTTACACTTTGAAAGTTTTCTTCAAAAAATCCCCATTTTCCTAAACTCAAAACACTCATTCAATAATAAAAATAAAGATAGGATCATGGAATAAAAGAAATTCTAGGTGAAGAACACTTTCCCAATTGATTTACTTGAAAAACCCACAAAGAATTGCTCAAAACCGAGCTCTAGAACTCCAAAAAATGATAAAAAAGGCTAACCCTCAGAATAGAGTATTTTTATATTCTGCCCAGGTGTTTGTACATCGTGATCGCGGAATAACTAATGCGACCATGAAGAAGAAAATGGCTATTGCCCCAAAATGCACTACGCGATCGCGTACAGACGAATGCGATTGCGAAGAGGGAAAAATTTTGAAGCCAAGGACTGCACTACGCGACCGCGTGAGATCGCATGCGATCGCAAAGGAGAAGGGGAAATCACCAGCTTGGCTATGCAAACGCGCACAGTGAGGTGCGAACGCGGAGAAAGCTGTTGCACACGTACGCGATCGCGGACAGGTACATGCGAACGAAAAGAACAAATATTCCTTCCTCCAAAATTACACTACGCAAACGCGGAGGAATTGATGAGAACGCGATGAAGGCACACCAGATGACAGAACCAGCTCTTCCAAATATGAGGAAATGGTCCAAAGCTCGTCCGAAACTCACTCGAGCCCCTCGGGACCCTGTCCGAACATACCAACCAGTCCTATAACACGACATGGACCTACTCGAGGTGTCAAATCACATCAAACAACGTCGGAACTACGAATCACAACATGAATCGGACTCATGAACTTTCAAATCTTCCAACTTCTAAAACTCGCGCCGAAACCTATCAAATCAACCCGTAATGACGTCAAATTTTGCAGGCAAGTCCAAAATAACATAACGGAGCTGTTCCAACTCTCGAAATCACACTCCAACCCCGATATCAACAAAGTCAACTCTTGTCAAACCTCTTAACCTTTCAAACTTCAACTTTTACAACTTTTGCGAAACGCTTCAAATCACCCTACGGACTTCCAAATCCAAATTCGGACGCATGCCTAAGCCCAAAATCACCATACGAAGCTGCTCAAGACCTTAAGCCACCGAACGGGATGTTAATTCTCAAAATGACCTGCCGGGTCATTACAGAATCTAGATAAGAGTTTTGTTGTCGGAATGATGCTTCTGGTCAACTTTACTTGCTCCAGCACTCTCCATTAGATGATGTTGGATGAACTTTCTGTGTCAACCAAAACACGTTTAATTTTGAAATCTAAGACATTGAGAGAGATTAGCAAAGCGTCATTGTGTGGTAGGAGATGTCCGTGAGCGTCTTCCTCCTGTGAAGGTGATATCATCTTCTACGACTTCCTAGAGTCTCTTGTTATGAGTCACCGATATCTTTGTTTTCTTGGCTGCTGAGAAGGTTACACTGTTGACTTCATTTCATCCAAAAATCATGTTGATAGTCAATCGAGGGGAGCCTTCTGCCACCTTCGAAGGCTCTGCATTATCCCTGCTTCGGCTATAGTTATTCTTGGCTCGATCACTTAAAAATTTCCTAAGGTGGCCATTCTTCAACATTGTCACACCTCCTCTCGAAGATGTCAGCAGTCCAGTTCTATGGCTAAGAGTCCCATGGTATTCACACAATAAATTGGATCCCTCTTCCTAGGAACAGACCGGATTTGCTTTGGGAACTATGCTTTTTTAATATTCCTCATCGCGGACACCAACTCTATTAAACTGATGTTAAAGTTGTAATCTGATAACCTAGGATACGTAGAGGCTTAGGACCTCGGCATTTCCTTATCCTGTAACAGTGTGTTGCTCCGCCCATGGTCGATTCTCCTATCAGGAGAAAACTTATCCGATGACCGAAATCCTTTTGCTGCTACGACCTTCAGCTCTTTCATATGGCAGAAAACGACCTCTAGAGGATCGCCAGTCCGCATCAAACTCACTTTTAAACTTGTCCTGGCTATTGTCTCGATCACGTCTCTTTGTTGATACCGGGAACCCGAGATGATTGTCTTCTATCCTTATTTTGACTCATAAAGGTTATGTACATCCGCCAATGTGGTTGCTTGGAACTCAAGAAGGATTTTCTTCATCTTTTGGGAGGCTTCAGAGCTTTGTGGATTCAAACCTTTTGTGGTACAACTGGTAGCAGCATCCTCTCTTTCTGGAACCGGATCACAAATTCTTGCAGCAGTTCAGACTCGCCTTGCGCAATCCTGAATATGTCCACCTTTCTAGCTTGAACCTTCCTTTCTCCCGTATGGGCCTTAATGAATGAATCTGCAAGCATCTCAAAAGGTTAAATTGAATGCTCGAGTAAGAGAGAATACCATGTCAGAGCCCCCTTTCTGAGGGTTTCACCATACTTCTTCAGCAAGACCGACTCGATCTCATATTGAGCAAAATTGCTCCCTTCCACAGTCATGGTGTAGGTACTGATGTGCTCCTGCGGAAGTTCCATTGTATTTTGGTATGTATGGCATCTTGAATCTCTTTGGAATTAACTCTGGTGCTATGCTCGGTTTAAACGACAATTGCGTATATTTTTTCGAAGCTGGGCCTTTTAGTACGGGTGGTGCACTTGGAATCTGATCCATTTGAGCGTGAAACTCTTTCGCATTTTGATCTATTCGTTCGTTTATTTCCCTCATAAACCTCATGAGCTCGATTTTGAAGGGACCATTCCCGTTGTTATTCCTGAATCCGCTACCGGTCCCTTGGATTTCGTCGAAGCCGACTTCACCCCTTGGAGTATTGTTATCGATCCTCTGAGCCGTTTGGTTTACAGGAACATTGGAAGGAACCGGGCCCCTTCCATTCGCGTTGTTAGAGGCGCATAACAATGCTTGTTTTAACTCCGTTACCACCCGATCCTACTTTGAGAGGTGTTTCGTGATTGCTTTCCGTTGTTCTCTCAGGATTTTAACTGTTTCCATGACCTGCTCCTCCTTCGCATCATCGAGAGTTGGTTCCCGCACATGCCAAGGATATTGGCCATCTCGAACCGGGGTTGTCTCATCCCCTTCATTGCGAGTCTTACTGAATGAGTCATCATGTTGGGACAATTCTTCGTGCCCCTCCATGTTTTATGTGATGTTGACATCGTTAACTACCATATCTTTTTTTTTTTACTAAGGAAAGAATCAAAACAAGTTAGCAATAAACGCAAGGACCAAAGCAATTACGCAATTGTCTAAGCCCCACGGTGGGCGCTAAACTATTTACCCGCAAAATAGTACAGTAAAGTTTGTTACGTGATTTATAGACAAGCGAATTGATTTGATCCAAAAAATAATAAAGAGATAAGAATAGAATTGAGATTGAACTGAAGAAGATGACAAGCCTGACTCCGAACCCAGCGTCTGCGAGAGCACAAATAGAAATAACGACAAAATAAAAGAGAGTTGTTAATTTTAGAGCAAAATAGTAAAGTATAGCCTTTTTTGTATAGAATGTTTTTCTATCCTTACAATGGTTGCTGAGCCTGCTATTTATAGCTCTACCTAGGGAAACAAGATCCTAGGATCAAGCTCTTCTTAAATGATAGTAAAAGAATCATTAATGAACGTATAATGACAGACCATGGATGCTAATAATCTCTATAACGGTTGCTAATTTAATTCTAATGAATATCCCCTCATTGACTTTTGTCCGATGGAAAACCCTTGACCTTCTCCCGTCGGTTACGCTACCCGATAATGATTACATTTGTTGTGTCCGGTATTTTTCGTTCTCTAACTTGTCCTTTCCCTATCTTCGATTCCACGTGTCTCGTTACCATTCGATTATCCATTATAAACTAAATTTTACCCTATACAAGGAGTAATACTTATTATTTTCTACAATCGCTACCATCATGTCGAGAAAAGAAAATAAATGAAATATGATAAGGGCTAAATACTTATACGTTCATGATGTTTTCATCAAATTAATAAATTTGATTTAAACACCTATAATTCAACATGAGAACATAAAAATTTAACTGTTGTTAAGTGAAAAATATGTATATAAATGATGTGTGTGTTGCATTCCCTAATTTAGTGTAAATACCAGATTAATATTTTTTTGGTCGACAAAAAAGGGCAAAAATTCCAACATTCAGACAGACTTGGAAGGCCCAATTTCACGTGGGTAGTTGACGGTTTGACGCAACTTGACCAACACTGGCTAGGACTACTTGAAACATTTACTAGGACTACGGAGAACTGAAGTTTATTATTTAGTTATAGCACTAGCAACGTACCCTATTATTTCTACTCCCTATTGCTCTGTAATACGAGTTCCACAATTTCATTGCCAGAAATGTTCTAAACTGTTGATTTTCCATACAATTATGATCTCCATCCTTCACTTCTTAATTCTTATTTTATGCATAAAAAAACATAGACAAATATGTATAGAGAAACATAAAAATGAAGAAATAGCAGCAGATTAGAATAATTTGGCCTCTGCTCAGTAGCTCCGTTGACCGACTCTGACTCTGTACAACCCCGTGGAGTTCTTTACCGTCCGATTCATCGGTACGATATTCTCTCAACTCTTGTTCTTCATCGACAATTCTGATCGTTCTTCGCCGGTGGGGTATTGAAGGCATTGTTATCGAGAAGCTCTGATCCTTTGAGAACGTACTCTTGGCCATGTGCTGGGTATATAATGTCATGCTCCTCCAAATCGTGCTACACGGATCCATGATCCTGTAGCTCGTACATGACCCAAAAAAGCAAGAATAAATACAGCTCCATGGATAAATAAGTAGGTGATTGACAAAACTAAATTGATAAAAGCAAAGAAATTAAGCTTTCGGCACACCATGAATACATATCGGCCATGCCTTTTCATTTGATTTTCTCAAGTTAAGGCAATGTGCGAGAAATTAATTTCAATAAACGCTTTCGCTTTGTAATATTGACTTCCTGCTAAGAATTAAAATTTATGCTTTCAAAATTATGATTGAAATATGTAAAAGCTTTTGCTTCTTATCTTAGTTTATTTTATGAAAGCAATGGTATAAGCGGTAAGTAACTTATGGCCGGAAGCCGTATGCTTCATTGCTTAAAGGGTTTTTGACTTTTGTTGTTTCTTCTAAGTTGCCGTATAATTGAATTTACTTATATGAAAAAAATTATGATTATGAGGTTATGAATGGCAGCCTTTCGGATTAGTGCTTACAGTAGAATCTTTATTAAGTCTAAATTAGACTTATTATGTGGCATGTTCCCTTGAGTGTCTGATTTAGTCAAATCTTTTCAAAGTTATTTGATATTGACTCAATTTTTTTTCCCAATGATATTTTGAGCTAACTTTTCAGCAACTAAGCTAAACATATCTAGTTACATAGAATTGGCTATAACGTATTAATGTTCGAATCTTTAAAGGTGTTTGGTTCATAATTCGGCCATCATGTGATAAAGTTTTCTCTTAATATTGTGTGATGATTAACCGTACCTCCTATACTCTGCAATAACGAAAGGTACTAACTGATGTACGTGGTTTTAAAGCTATATAGAATATTTTAAAATATTTATATGCATAAAATTTTTTGATATTTATTTTATGTGTGTATTTATGTTTATATAATTTGTTAGTCGTCAAAGTGGTTAAATTAGTATGTTTATAAAAAAATATGCATACATAAAATTATAGTTTATCCATGAAATTAGTAAAATGCCTATAATTAAAAGTAAATGAATAAGTTAATTTACACTATTGCTAGAACTTAAGGATTTACCCAAAAGTAGATCAATTATTCTATGAATAGTGAATATCATGAGGTAAATTGATATTCTTTAGTCAAATATATATTGTTTGTCCAAAGATGTCATATATGTTTGGTTAAAAATATTTAATTGCCTATTAAAGATTGAATGGCATTTACATTATGATAGTGTGTCGTAATACTTACCCAAAAGGAGAATTGCGATATACTTTTATTGTTTTACTGAATCCATATTGATTTGTGAGCATGTATTATTTATTTCGCAGCTATTCCTCTTCATTCGCATGCTTCGTCTGTTACTGTGCTCAATGAATTGAACTTCTTTGAATGGTATGAACAAGTCCAGTTCCACTTAGGTGTGATGGATCTTGACTTGGCTCTACTAAATAATAAGCCTGCTGCCATTACTGATTCGAGAATTGCGTATGAGAAGTCTTTTACGAAAGCATGGGAATTCTCTAACAGGCTGAGCCTTATGTTTATGCGAATAATTATTGCCAACAACATTAAGAGTAATATTCCACAAATAGAAAGTGCCAGGGAATACCTGAAGTTTGTGGAAGAACGTTTTTGTTCTGCAGATAAGTCTCTCGCACGTACACTAATTGCCGAATTGACAACCATGAAGTTTGATGGGTAGCGCAGTATACAAAATCATATCATTGAGATGACTAAGCTTGCAGCAAGACTTCAGACCTTGGGGATGAACGTGGATGACTCCTTCTTGGTTCAGTTTATTCTGAACTCATTGCCTTCTGAGTATGGACCTTTTCAAATTAACTATTAAGGATAAGTGAAATGTTAATGAATTATACAGTATGCTTACTTAGAAGGAGTCAAGACTTAAAAAAATAAGGGAGTCATTCAATTAACCTCATGGGTCAAGGAGCTGGTAAAGGACTTAAAGTGAAAGCCAACAAGTTTAAGAAAAAGAAAGCACCCGCTAAAGCTTCACAAGATGCTAAAAAGGAACATAAGTGTGACGACCCGGTAAATCGTCTCAGGGGTTACTGCTCCGTCTCCCCCAATTTCTGTATCATTATGCCTTGTTATCCGTGTTTTAGGTAATTAAGTTGAGTAAGTTGCATTCAGAGTGAAATCGGCAATAAATGAGACCCTTAGTCTCTTTTAAGAAGGCTTAAAATGTGAAAGTCAACTGGATGTTGACTTATGAGTTAGAAGGCTCGGATGTGAATTCCGATGATTCAGTTAGTTTCAGGAGAGGATTTATGACTTAGGAGAGTGATCGAAATTAGTTTTGGAGGTTCCGTGTAGAATTAGGCTTGAATTGGTGAAGTTAGAATTTTGGCGATTTCCGGTTGATAGGCAAGATTTTGATCCGAGGGTCGGAATGGAATTACGAAAGTTGCTGTAGCTTCGGTATGTGAATTGGGACTTGTGTGTAAAATTTCAGGTCATTCGGACGTGGTTTGGTTGGGTTTAGATCAAAAGAGCGATTTAGTAGATTTTGAAATCCTTAGGCTTGAATCCGATGCGAATTTGATGTTGTGATGCTGATTTGAGCGTTCCGAAGGTTGGAACAAGTTTAAATAACGTTATAGGATATGTTGGTGTGTTTAGTTGAGGTTCCAGAGATCTCGGGTGAGTTTTGGGTGGTTAAACGGACTAATACATCGTTAGAAGGGGAAAGTAGCAGAAAAACCAGGTGTCGAGAATGCGGTTCGCATTTCACATATGCGGACCGCATATCTCTCAAAGAGATCGCAAACAGAGATAGGAAGCAGAACAAAATATAATGTTAAAAATGCGGTCAGAATGCGAACCGCAAACCTGAAATGCGGACCGCATATTTGACCGTGGAGATCGCAAACTGAAACAGAAAATTGGACAAAAATCTACGTCAGGAATGCGACGAGAATGCGAACTGCAAACAGGAAATACGAACCGCAAACCTTGCTTGTGTTGATTTCGCGGTGAAGGCTAGGGCCATTTTTGCGACGGCTACGTCAAATATGCGAACCGCATACCTGTTATGCGACAGGTATGCGATCCGCATATACGACCTGACAGGGGTGTTTAACCTCGATTTCTGGCCACTATATAAATAGAACCCGGTACTCCTTCGCCATGCAAAACCCATTTCCGTTACCCACGAAGAGAAACACCATAGAATCACAACAAATCAACCTCAAAACTACATCTAAAGGAGATTTTCTTGGATAAATTCAAAAAAAGAGGAGTTTTGGTCACCTCAAGCATACTTGGGGCCGTAGAACTAGGATTGAAGCAAGTTTTGAAGAAATTCTTGGAGGGTTTTTAAGGGAAACATCGGGGTAAAGTATTCCTAACTCAATTTTGAGATATTTACCTAAGATTATAGCTGTTTTAGCACTTTTACTGGTGATTTAAATTGGGAAAATTGTGGAAGACCCTAAGCTTGGACTTTGAGACTTAGAGGTCGAGCCTATGTCGGAATTTAATAAATCTTGTATGGTTGAAATCATGAGGAGATAAGGAACCCGTTGAGGTGATAATTACTGAATTTCGAGAAGTGGGCCCGGGGCTCGAGTTTTCTAATTTCGGGATTTCTTGGTGTTTTTCGGTTCATTTTGCTTGGGCTTTGTTCCCACAACATATTCTGATGTAATTGTTCTGAATTTGGACAGATTCGATGCACGTGGAGGCCAATTCAAAGGGCAAGGGCGTCGCGGGCTAAGGATTTAGCCGATTTGGGGTGAGTAATGATTGTAAATGATGTCCTGAGGGTTTGAAACCCCGAATTTTCACATCGTAGTGCTATACTATGTCGTTTACTACTGGGGATTGTGACTTGGTCCATCCCGATTGAGATTTTACTACGTGATTGATTGAAACTTATTGATATCATCATATTTGGGCATCTCGCCGGTTATGTGAACCCTTCAGGGGTATTATTTGGCATCTCGCCGGTTATGTGAACCCTTCAGGGGTATTATTTGGAATCTCGCCGGTCATGTGAACCCTTCAGGGGTATTTGTTACTGAATTGATTCATTTCATAAACTCAATTTTGAAAATTAAATGACTTGCATATGATATGTTGGATCGGGTGACATGCCGTCATGAGATATTGCGCTACTGAACCTCCCACAGTAAGCGCCGGGTACCCAGGGAACGGGTGGCACGTCGCCACGATAGTCATGACTTGCATTGCATTGCATTGCATTTTTGGTTGTGTTGGTGTTGTTTCCATTTACTTCATGTTATCTATTTGAGATGTTACATATTTTTACTGTTCCATCATGGATTGCTCTAAGTCTTATGTGTTTTCTTACTTTCAGTCATTATTTATATGTATTACTCACTGAGTTGGAAGTACTCACATTACTCCCTGCACCATGCGTGCAGATTCAGGCGTTACCGGTTCCGCTCTGGGGTATTGACTAAGAGCGGTGATTCGGAGATTACGAGGTAGCTGTTGGCGTCCGCAGCCCCGTATCTCTTTATATTGTTATTTCCACTTTCTTCAAACAATTGTGCTAAGACATTGTAATAGTAATATTATTATTAGGATTTTCATTAGTTGCTCATGACTTTGTGACACCCCGGTTCGGGCTGTAGTCGGGATGGTTCACTGTATTTTGCCGCAAATTGCTATTATTAAACCGTACTTATATTATTTTTGTATTGTTTAGCTGTTTGAATGAAGTTTTGTTGAATTGGCTGGCCTTGTCTTCATGAGAGGCGCCATCACGATCATGGTTGGGATTTTGGGTCGTGACAGCTTGGTATCAGAGCCTAGGTTACATAGGTCTCACAAGTCATGAGTGGGTTTAGTATAGTCTTGCGGATCGGTACGGAGACGTCTGTACTTATCTTCGAGAGGCTGCAGAACCTTTTTAGGAAAATTTCCATATTCTTGAAATTCTTGTCGTGCAAACTTTTGGGTCCGGGCACTAAAACTTCTGCTATCCTGTTCTCGCACAGATGGTGAGGCCGCGGACTACCGGACGAGGTGGGCGACCACCAGTACCACCCACTGAGGCCACCAGAGGCCGTGGACGCGGTCGTGGTCGTGGTAGAGGCAGAGCGGCGAGGGCAGCATCTGTTGACCCCCCAGCTGCTCCAGCTCAGGAACAAGCTCCAGCAGCACCAGTTCAGGCACCAGCTGTGCCTACCGCTATTCCAGGTCTTCAGAAGACCTTGGCTCAGATATTATCTGTTTGTACTGGCCTGGCTCAAGCGGTTTCAGCCACCACAGCCGCAACTACTTCACAGGCCGGGGGAGGCAATCAGACTCAAGTTGCCCGTACGCCTGAGCAGGTAGTGCAGGGACTTCAGATGCCGGGGGCACCTCCAGCCCAGCCAGTTGCACCAGCTCAGGAATTCATAGTGCCAGCTATGCCAGATGATGAACAACGTCGTCTTGAGAGGTTTGGCAGACTCAAGCCTCCGTCATTCAGTGGTGCTGAGGGCGAGGATGCCCAGGGTTTTCTTGATAAGTGTCAGCGAATGCTCCGGACAGTCGGGATTCTTGAGTCCAGTGGTGTGGCATTTACCACCTTTCAGTTTACGGGAGCTGCCTGTAATTGGTGGGAGGCGTATGAGAGGTGTAGGCTGGTTGATGCAGCGCCCCTTACTTGGCAGCAGTTCTCCGCTCTTTTCTTGGAGAAGTATGTGCCGCAGTCCGCAGAGAGGAGCTGCGTAGACAGTTCGAATGGTTGCTACAAGGGGATATGACTGTGTTGCAATATGAGTCTAAATTTACTGAGTCGGCTCGACATGCGGTATGGATGGTTCCAACTGATCGTGAAAGGATCAGGAGGTTTGTGGATGGCCTTAACTATAATCTCCGTATTTTTATGACCAGGGAGAGAGTATTGGGTGCTACTTTCGAAGAAGTAGTGGACATAGCTCGCGAGATTAAGACGGTTCACCGTCAGGAGCGAGAGTAGAGGAAGGCTAAGAGGCCTCGAGGATTGGGTAATTACAGCGGTACTCCATCGAGAGGCCAGTTCCAGCAAGGTAGAGGTCGTTCCTTCAAGCCTGCTCAATCAGTCCGCCCAGGGTATAGTGGGGCATCTGCAGGTCGTGGCTATCATGGATTGCAGCAGGGCCAGTCATCACTTAGCGCCCTTCCAGCTCATGCTCCGTCAGCCCAGGGTCCTTCTAGGCCGATTGCATTTGCTAGTGCACCAGTGAACTGTTATGAGTGTGGTGAGATGGGCCACAAACGGAGGCATTATCCTCGTCGTGGTGCTAGATCGTCCCAACAGGGGGGTCAACCATCGACTTCTGATCCAGTTACTTTACCACCCGCCTAGCTAGTTAGGGGTGAAGGTCAGGCAACCAGAGGTCGCCCAGAGGGGGAGGTCGAGCAGGCGATGGCCAGGCTCGATTCTATGCTATTCCAGGCAGGACAGATGCCAGTGCTTCTGATGCCGTTATTACAGGTATTGTTTCAGTCTGTCATAAAGATGCCTCTGTATTATTTGGTCCTGGTTCCAGTTATTTGTACGTTTCCTCATACTTTGCTCATTATTTGAGTACGCCCCGGGAGTTTCTTGCTTTACCTGTTCATGTGTCTACCTCGGTGGGCTATATTGCTATTGTAGACCGTGTGTATCGGTCGTGTGTAGTAAATATTGGGGGTCTGGAGACCCGAGTGGATCTATTGCTACTAAGCATGGTAGATTTTTATGTCATCTTGGGCATGGATTGGCTATCTCCATGTCGTGCTATTTTAGACTGTCATGCTAAGACGGTTACTTTGGCTATGCCAGGTGTGCCGCGGATCGAGTGGCGTGGCGTGACTAATTATATTCCAGATAGGGTGATATCATACTTGAAAGCCAGCATATGGTTGGGAAGGGTTGCCTTGCTTACCTAACGTTGGTAAGGGATGTTGGAGCTGAGACTCCAAGCATCGATTCTGTTCCTGTTGTGCGGGAATTTCCCGATGTATTTCCTGTAGACCTGCCGGGCATGCCGTCGGACAGGGATATTGATTTTGGTATCGACTTGGTGCCGGGCACCCAGCGTATTTCCATTCCGCCGTATCGTATGGCACCAGCAGAGTTGAAAGAATTAAAGGAGCAACTTCAGGAACTCCTA
>MCJB01049910.1:0-11694 GCA_002018475.1 Nicotiana obtusifolia
TATCTTGGGGACCTGGGGTTGAGGTCAGAACAATGTTTAAGTACGTTGTGAATGGATATAAGTTGCATACTGAGGGTTGCTCAAAAAATAAAAATAGCAATAACAGTGGGATGTGGGTTCAAGGTGGTGATGGCAACCAAGATGGAGATATTGATTATTATGGTGTGATCAAAGAAATAATTAAACTAGAATATACAGGTTGGCCATACAAGAAATTGATACTCTTTAGATGCAAGTGGTTTGACCCACACCCAACAAGAGGTACAAGAGTCCACAATCAGTATGACATAATTGAGGTTAATCATACGAGGGAGTATGATTGCTATGATCCTTTCATAATTGCACGTAATGTTAGGCAAGTGTATTATGCTCCTTATCCATTGCGGCGGAATAAGTCTGATTGGTGGGTTGTAATAAAAACCAAGCCTGTGGGTATGGTGGAAGTCGAGAATGTGTTAGATGTTGCATATCAAAACGATATCTCCACTGTTGACCAAATAGTGGACGAAGTTTTAGAAAATGATTTGGAACATCCTGAACACATACTGGAAGAAGTTGATATTTCTAAAGTAAGAATTACAGAAAATGAGGAAGAAGTATCAACCGATGAAGCTCAAACTACCGAGGAAGAAGAATTCTCGGACGAGGAACTATACGACGATGAGCTTTAAACAGTTGGTTTCTTTAACAACTCTCGTTTATAGCTATTTTCTTTATATCTTTCAATCTAAATATGTATTATATTATGCAGATGACAGGCAAGGATCGAGGTAACAATGATTCTAGTAGTTCTCGGGGTCGAGAAAAGGCTAGGAAACCAAAGAGGAGCGTAGAAGATTATACTCCAACTTGTCATGCCGTTTCAGAGTTGCCTATGCCTACGTCTTTTCCTCCACTCCAGGGCTATTCTGAGCTGCCACAACATCACCAGCCCTACACCTTCGTGCAGACACCAGGTCTTTCATCAAAGGGCCATAGGATTGTACGTCCGACATACAGCCCAACTGCCGCACATCCACGTAGATCTCAGCCATTTGCATCGCATGGACCGTATCGATCCATGTCACATCCACATGGATCACAGGCATCAGTGTCGCAGCCACTGGGGTCACAACCACTCAGGTCACAGCCACCGGGGTCGTAGCCACTCGAGTCACAGCCACTCGGGTCACAGCCACTCGGGTCACAGCAATCAGTGTCACGTCCCCCTGCGGCCCATACAGCTATGTCGCAGTCACAGGGCTCGCAACCATATTCATCTGGGACTCCATCTATTACAGGACTTCGCCTGCGAGACACTAGCTCTGACCCCCCTACACCTTCCACACATGCCTCTGATGTACATGGTTCGGACGGTGATGGTGATGCTGACGAGGAGGTGCATCGTGATCAATATGGTAGGATCATCATAGTCCTTGAGGGTGACGGGTAAGAGTTATTTGTTATTTTTTATGTTTATTGTTTTGTACAATTTTACTAAGATATTAATGTAGTTTTTTTAATTAAATTACAGGTTCATCCCTAATAATGTTACTACAAGGATGATCACCCAAGCCACCAGAAAGCTATTAGATGGCCCTTATGCGACTTGGAGTGATTTCCCATTCTCGCTTAAGGAGCAAATTTTCAATGAATTTAAGGTATAAATGTTCTTTTAAGCAGTACAATTATTTATATTTATGATGTTTCCATCTAAATACTTAATTTTTGAAATACAGAGCAAGTGTGTATGGGAACACCGCTATAGTGCGGAAGTAGCTGCTAATTTCCATCTCAAGGCTCGCAAGCGGTTGTCACATTGCTTTTCCAGAGCTAGAAAGTTGAACCAGAAGCCCTCCTGGTTGCTTGATCATCTATGGGAGAATTTGCAAAGGCAATGGCTAATCGCAGAGTTCTTAAAGAAGAGCGAGCAAGGAAAGAAAGCTCGTGCTTCTGAGAAGGGAGGCTCCCTGCACACTGGAGGTGCGATCAGCCTCGGTACAATAAAGAGGAGAATGGTACGTAATTGCTTAATTTGATTTTAATTTTCAACATCTACTCTATTTCTTAACTAAAATTTATGAGTTTTCAGGGGAAGAAGTTGGGGCGTCCGATGAGGCAAGATGAGTTATTCAAGGAGACTCATATTGTCAAGAAGAAGAAAGATTCGGATGAAGAAAGGTGGGTCGAGGGCCGAGCCTTGACTGTACATGTAAGTTTTCAATTTTCATTAAGTACTTTGATTTACTTTTATATAACTTTTGAAATACTAATTCAATGTAATTTTTCTTATGGGGTCGCTTCACAGCTGAGGTGGAAGAATTCATACGCAGCCAGCCACCATCTTCATCGGGCGACCCAATCCAACCGTCGGACGAGGATGCTGAAAGACTATGGACGCAGGCTGCTGGCGGTCCAAAATGAGGGAAGGTATACGGGCTTCCCACTAAGAAATTCCACCGCTATAAGTGTGGAATGCAAGGAATAGGCACTTCCGCGCAAGCGGAGCAACTTGATGGGGAGAGCCTCTTCTCTGTGCGGGAGACTGTGGCAAAGCTCACAGCCGAGCTAGAAGCCTCCAAGAAAAGAGAAAGGATTAGAGATGCTCAGTATATTGCCATATAAGAGCAGCTCAAATCTCTCTTGGCTTCTGACGCTTTTCCGATTCCCCGATCTCGTGAGTCATCGCCAGAGGCTCACCTTCCCCGTGCTACTTCCTCCCGTCCTCCCCGTTATCATCCCTCCGGTCCTACACAACTACACCGTTTTCCATACCGTCTTCATGATGAAACTTCATCAGACAATGGTCGCTAAGGTAAAGGTACAGCTGAATATGGACCAGGCCTGTTTGGTCGCTTTTTGGTCACTTTTGGATAAAAAGAGACCAACTTTAGTCGCTTTTTGTGGTTGCTTTTTAGCTGATTTCTAGTAGTGGAAACTGTACGTAACTACGATTTATTTTAATGCATTAACCTCGTTATCTAAGAAAGATTTATGATTTTAAAAATGATAAAATAAATATAAGTATTGGCTTGTCTAACAGTGATGTTGGGCGTCATCACGGCCTAGAGTGGATTTTGGATCGTGACAGGTAGAAAAATGGAGTTGAGATTAATAAAACCAAAGAAGAAGAAGAAGAAAAAGAAAGGAAAGAAATGGAAGTAAAAAAGGAGTTTGGGTTGGTAAAACAAGGTGGGGGTTGGTAAGAATTGGTTAAAATTAATTGAGAGTTATTAATGGTGACAGGAGGCTAAACTAAGGTTCCGTTAGCTAAGAGGGGCAATAATGCAACGACTGGGAAACGGCAGGGACACATACTGGCCAAAAATTTAACGCAGGGTTAATATGCACCTGGGCAAAGAATATAGGGGCATTTTAGACCCTTTTCTGTTTTTAAATTGAAATGAAGGATTCAATGATTTATGGTTAAATATGATCCAAAAGCATGACGGAAAGAGTAGTTATATTAAAAAATTAAAACGGAGGATAGATGTAGCGTATTTTCAGTAGTAAAGGGGCAAATATGACCCTTCTCATTAGCAATAAGAAATTGTTCTTTAGAGAAATACTTGTGAAATTGAGATTTTACTGTAATGATATATCTAAATTCAACGATTTTCAATTCTTTTTAAATATAAATCTTTCACAAGTAATTTGTTTAATTTTTAATTCGAACACACCTTGTATCAATTTGATTCTCTCAAATAGTAGTCAAAATATTACAGGTCTGTAGCATAAATTCTTCAATCTCTGTGTGACGATATCGTTGTCACAATCCAAAAATCCTACCGGAGCCGTAACGACATCTAACAATGCATGCTAGGGAAGCCATCAACAAACATACGGAAATAAACTTCACCAAAAGTAAGAAGTGGTCTCAACAACGGAATATTCTTCAACTCCCTTCCCAGAAGATAGAGGGAATTTAGCCTCTAATAAAGTAGAAGCTTAATCATAAATAACTGAAATCGAATAACGATAATACAACTGAAACCATCCCACGATCTGGTGTCACCAAGTACGTGAGCTCTATAAAATTAAGGAAAGGGACTCCAAGGCCTGCAAACAAAACATTAGTGCTACCTCAAGATCTCCGAAAAATCTGAATCCAGCTCTCGGGCAACTACCACGATCAGCAACACCTAGATCTGCACACAAAGTGTAGAATGTAGTATGAAGCAAACTTAACCTCGGGCTGAAAGTAGTGACGAGCTTGGCAAGGTATGCTCACTTTACACATCCAATAATAACAAATAACAGCAGAATAATAGTATATGAAAGAAAATATCTCAAATAATAACAGGCTCAGCTTAACATAATAGGAAGAGAAATAGACATGCTTTTATGATATAACAATCAAAGCATCAACTTCCACAGTAGTCACTTAGACATGTATTTAACAAGATAAAAACTGTGATATCAAGTTCTAAACATCAAGTAGAGTTATTAAATACCAATTAGCACGAGGGATAATACAACTCTATGCATGCATGCCAGTTATACACGCCAGATCAATTAAGAATCACAGTCTGAATATCAAGTATACATAATCTCAGCTCACTCATAGTTCCTGACACAAAGTACCCCTTAATCATACTCTAAGCGAACTCACATTGGCTGGCTTAAAGTCCATGGACCCACACATGCACTATACACACACTCAGCACTGTACAGGTGCCTGGCGTAAGTCCCTCACCAAGCACATATATATGACCCTGTGCCCGCACCCAAGGTTATTACCTGACTTTGGAGGGACGGGTCCTTGCCCAAGCGCTGATCGGATCTAAGTCAACAATAGTATCATTTATCCCAACATGGGGTCTGACACACACGTCACCTTAATATCAATACCACTCAGCCGAATATGGGATCTGACGTATGCATCATCTCAATATTAATACTAACATAACTTTATGGGCCAAGATCAGTCATCAATCCGCTCAATACCATATACCGACATCTTACATAAATATAATTGGAATATACCAACGTACTACAATTCAGCTCAAACTTGTGTGACGTATATGAACACAAACAATATATGAGATAACTTATCAAAAGTGCACAGAGACAAAGAAATAACATGCGGATATAGTATCACGACTGAAAAGTATGACTACAATTAAGGCAAATATCTCAATGTAGCAAAAATAACCCAATCATGCCTTAACAAGTAAGCAAATAACCTGAACATAATTTCTAGCACGAATGATATCTCACATAGTCCTACAAGTGGAGAAAACATGATATCTGAGAAGCATGATAGCAAAACAAGGCATACAATAGCCTAAGATCTATTTGGATCATGAATAACAATGATGCATGCATATATGCTCGTCACCTCGCATATAACTCACCCCCAACATATAACAAATATCATAGTCAACAGAGAAAATTACCCTCAGACCAAACTTAGGCAAGATACTTACCTCATCTAGGCTAGCCTTCAACCTCGAATCGTGTCAAGACCTTGATCTAGTTCTCCGATCTCGTAAATTCAAGCCAAACATCATCCAAGGACGTCAACAATACCATAAGAGGCGATCCCTTTCCATAAAGTTTTGATCTTTGAAGAAATTCCTGAAAGTCAATAAAAGTCAATTCGGGCTCGCGTGCCCGAATTCGAAACCCATACCATAATTCGATGACCCATAACCTGCTGAGTCCAACTATGTAATTAGTTTTCAAAATCGAGTCCAAGTCAGTACTCAAAGTTCCAAAATACACTCTCATAAAGTGCAGGCAAAACTCCTAAATTTTCTTTCAAAATTCAGAGTTTTGGGCATAGAAATCCATGGTTAATCAAGATATAAAGCCAAATCCAAGTGAAAAATTATTTACCTCCAATGTAGTAGTGAAATTTCTCTTCAAATTCTCCCCATCTCGAAGTCTAGGGCTCAAAATATGAAATAATGGAAGTCCTGAAATTGACAACTTGAATATACTGCCAGATATTACTCTACGCGATTGCAGCCTAATCCACGCGATCGCGATGCACCCAAAGCGCTGCCTTAGAACCTCCAATGCGAATACATTGTTGGTCAGGCGAACGCGAAGTGCAACTGACCTCTACACTCCGCGAACGCGTGAGTCACAGTGCGAACACGAGCTTCTGCTGACTGACCTCCTCCTATCCCTTTGCTATCGCGATTGCATGTACGCGAACGTGTTGAACCAAGGCCTTAGCTCCCAAATCACTACCTGAACACAACACTGGGACCGCAAACACAAAGAACATCTTCCACCCTACCAAATCCGTCACTGCGATGCGAGCCTAGCTCCGCAATCGCGAAGCACTACAATTCACCACCAACCCAATAATTCCAAACTCAACCAAAATGGTCCGGAACCACTCTAGATCACACCGGAGCCCTTCGGTATCCCATCCAATCATGCCAACAAGTTCAAAACTATTACCAAACTTATCCAAAGGCTCTAAACGCCATATATAACATCAAAATCAATAATCAAAAATCAAAATTATTCTCTTAGCATCAAGAACTTCCAACTTGCAATCAAGCATCCGATTCACGCCTAACCAATCCGGATTCCAACAAAATTTTTCACACAAGTCCCAAATAACAAAATGAGCTTACCTCAACTTCCGAAACAACAATCTGAACCGATACCATCAAAGTCAACTTCAGTTAAACTTGTGAACTCTTCAATTTTTCAAATTACAAACTTTCGACAAATAGAGCCAAAACCTTGTAGGAACATCCAAATTCAATTCCGAATATACTACCAAGTCCAAAATTATCAGATGAACCTATTGAAACCTTCGAATCTCAAATCCGGGTTGTTTACTCAAAAGTCAAATCTTGGTCAACTCTTCCAACTTAAAGCTTTTGAATGTAGAATTTCTCTTCCAAATCAACTCTGAACCTGTCAAAAATCAAAACCAACTATATACACAAATCATAGTGCGTAATGTGAAACTAATCAAGGTCTCAAACTGCCGAACGAAGTACTAAAGCTCAAAAAGACAAATCGGGTCGTTACATTCATAAACTATACTAAAAATATAGTGACGATTAACTCAAATGTCTTGCCCTAATTGTGCTCAAGGATAGTAAAAATTCTGTGAGAATATTGTTATAAAACAACAATAATTTTTCCATGAGAAATCAATAATAGATCTGGACATACCTGTAATAAAGTTTAATAACTTTGATGTATAGCTCCAATCAGCATCATAAGGACATAAATATTTCTCTATCAATTTCAAATCTAGATTATTAAAAGTTTAATTATAGCATTATTATCAACTGTAGACAAAGAGAACAACTTGTTAATAGCGGCTGGAGAGAAACTTGGAGAGAAATCCATTGGCCTTCCTAGAACATTAGAAACATTGCTGGCCTCTTCCAAATTTTTATAAAACTTTCGAACAAGGATGAGGTTGAATGACCTAGGTGATTTTGCAAATTCACTCCATTTAAAGTATTCAATAGTTTGCACAATAAATATTTCATTCCTTCCATCTTCTTTATTAGAAAATAATCCCTTTTCTGAAATTTCAGAACAAAAAGAATTTTCATTAACCCAATATTCTGAAGATATATTTAAGTTAAAAGCCATGTGAGAGAGACTTAAATTAGACAGAGAAGAATGTGCGTATAAAAAAAGAGAGAAGGAGAACAAGACACTTTGTTAAGGTTACATGACTGAAGAGAAAGATAATGATTGCCTGGTTATGGTGAAAAGTCAGATTTAATAAAAAAGTTCATCTCTTATATCTTACTAGTGATATTATCCGCGCTTTGCGCGATCATTATAATCTTTTTTACAAAATACTTTATTGACTTTTTTAGTAAATTAGTAAAGGCAAAAGAATAAATTTTATGTATACGTACAAAAATTAATTTTAAAGGTAGATTAAATCACAAATATAAATATTTTTTCTAATTAATTAGCTACATTACATATAACTGATTTCACATTAATAATGATAACATCTACAATATCAATAAAATTCTGTAAATAAATAAAAAAAAAAATCTATTTTGGCCCTCCCACCAAACTCTCCCAATTGTTTTGTTCTTTTTAACAATATCAGAACATCTCAACCCTCTATCTTTATATTCCAAAGTTGAATAAACAATACAGAACTCCAATATTTGGGAGTTATGGAGATTAAAGTATGGAAGCGTCAACGGTATTATAAAGAGTAGAAGATAAAAAGGGCTGAGTTTTGATGATAAATTAATAAATTTAATATATAAATTAAAAGAAAAAACAACCATACAATACAAAGGTAAACAAAATTAGTCGTACGATACAAACTTTTCATGAAGTATTAATTAGCAACATATACTAAAGGTAAGAAAATATTCTTGATAAAACTATTAGAGAGTATTGCACCTTCATTATGGTTATCAACCTTTTGATATACTGTAATTTCTTTTAACCCCCCAAAAAATATATGTCGTACTTTCATTTTTTTGAAAGAGGACAACTAAACTAAAATATATGCTTCCTATACATAAAGACCAAACAACAACAAAAATCTTTCACATGCTCGATCACTTTTTTTGCAATAATCAGAACAATACAGAGAGATCTAGAAAGATGCATTAAAAAAAGTTAGCACAATATGAAAATAAACAGAAATAACAATCTCATTGATATAGAAGATTACCATAAAGGTTTTGCTCACTGATCAAATTCTAATCACAAATTTATGAATAGAGCTCACAAAATTTGGGAGCAACACATTCATACTCTTAAAAAATGATAAGGTTCTCAAGATAAAAAGAATGATGAAAAAATATAACAAAAGACAACATAGATAACATACAATGTCATCCCAAACAGTGATGATCTTCCAAGGCCGAGCAATCACTTTATTTTTTTTGAGACATCAGTGAGATTCCTGGCATCAAATATTGATAAATTAGTTTTTGTCTATAATAAAGAAAGGATAGACAGAACTGGCACAAGCAAAAACATCGGATACGGTTAGATGCTTTGAAATGAAAGTTAAATTCTTACCTACATATTAAAGAGTACTTTGGTACATAGTTTTGCTAACAGCAAGTAGAAGATGTGCCACATCAATTTCTCCCTTGAATATAGACAAAAGGGCATATTAGACATGTATCACGAATAGACTCTCACTTTTTGCTTGTCCTTTTGCGATTCTTCCTAGTCCTCTACCCTTCTTCTGTTTCTGATAAACTCTAAGACATGAGTTTTTACTCAATAATATAATATAATTTTGGGTTGAGGGTGAAAAGAAGAAGGAAGTCAAGTTTGCAAGTAGGATTCGCATGAAGCTAGCCAAGATGGTCCTATTTAATTTTGTGAAATATATATGTGATTATTTTAAGATGTTCAATGACCAGAGATCATAGAAGAAGTAAGCTTTCTTGATAGAAAGGTCCAGATTTATAAAATTTTGAACTCTTTTTAGAATAAGTTCATGTTTTCGTCAACTACCAATATCACGACATAAAAACCAAAGAGATTGGGACTAATCAAAATGGATCTAAGTTTAATTTTTACAAATATTCTGAGTGAAAAAAAATCAATGCACCTATGTAATATGTATAGTACAATCGGTTCTACAGAATAATTATCTAATCCACCTCAACTATTTTGAGACTGAGACATAATTAGTTGACTGAATAAAAAGAATTCAAAGACTCCAGCAAAGCTGGCTTACCATAATGCAGGTGGCGTTTGAACAGTCGGCATTTTCGATCTTGATACTGCAACAGGAATAGCAAAGACTATATAATCAGAAAAAGTAGTTCTAAGAAAAATGATTTTTTTTTTTTGATTTTGACTATGGAATTTTTTCATATGGAAGAGAACTAAATAGATTACAAAGGTCATAAAGGAAATCCATAGACAAATACCAGACTTTTTTAGATTTTTTCTATCTCCTGGCTACCAATTGGTACAACTTTTACTTTGTAGGTAAAATAATTCATCGACAATAACCAAACATTCCAACATTTTTGTTTACATCTCCGTAAAAAATATCTGTACAACATTTCCTTTTCCTTACAGGATAAAAACTGTTTATTCCTTACATATCTGTACAACATTTCATAGATGCTCCAGTAACTGTTTATCCCACGGACGAAATTCTAATTTATCTCTCAAAAAGTCTATTTGCTGATATCCAATATATATTAACAGAAAGAAGCTAATTACAATGGTAATGTTGATTTGTGAGATAATTGTAACCAAAAACTTTTTAGCAGTGGCATTTCTTCTCCCCGAATTGGTTGTCATCATCTCGGTCCCTAGCCTCAAAAGAGAGATTTTTCCTCTTTGGATCTGAATGTGTCTTGTTCAGGTTTAGCAATTGAGTATACATAGAGACAAATACGTTATACAAAGCAATTCCAACATTATAAGATGCAAAATTAGAATTGAAAAGGATCATAAAAACTCATAATTTTTATATTCAGAGAAATATGTTATCCTGAAAAGGCGTAGCAAGTCCACTATTGTAAAAATATTATAGAAACATGTTATCCTGAGAAGGCACATCAGAACTGCAAAAATAATATTTGGCAGGGAAAAGAGAAGATGTAAAGTTGGAATTAAAAAGGTTCGTGAAAACTCACAATTGAAGAAATCAGCATTTATCTCAACCTCTAACTCTAAGGCAGCGACAATAGATCGCAGTACCTATAACAAAAAAACGAACTCATACCAAGTTCGACAAATCCGTAAGAAAAGTCATTGTGGGAGACTTAACCTACCCCGTCAGGTAAGTCAATTAATAACTATTCAATTAAATGAGATTTATTAAGAAAATAAATGATAATACCATTGCTTTTATACAAGAATTTCCCAAGGACAGGTAATACAAATCATGAGCTTTTAAGAGTTAGATTTTTACAAAAATTAAATCGAAATAAGCACAACATCTGTTTGAAATGTAAATGAACAAAATTTGAATCTAATGCTATCAAGGACTAGTGATAGCCATAACTGGAACGCAGGTACATCTTCAAATCCAGCTCCCGTCGTATACAGCAGCATCAGCATCCAACATCTGCACGCAAGCTGCAGAAGTGTAGTATGAGTACAACCGACCCCATGTACTCAATAAGTAACAAATCTAACCTTACGTTGAAAGTAGTGACGAGCTGGGACAAGGGTCAGAGTCCAACTCTAATAAGCAGCACAATTCATAACAATATATTAAAAGGGACATGAAAATAACTCAGATGTAAGATGCCCAACTCGTTCGCAGTTACGGAAAAATAGACATGCTTTTTAATTATAATAGTAAACCCAAATCTTTCACCGAAAACCCAAAAAGCATATGAGTATGCTTGAAAACTGTGCTTTCTCCAAAAACCTTTCAACAATAAATAAGATGTTTCATTTTCAGATAGCACGAGGAAAAAATATTTCTATGCCTACATGTCAATATACAGGTGAAATGATGAACGTCACCAAAACCGGTAGCAGAAGGGAAAGCATCTTTATGCATGTATCTCAAGTATGCATGTCAAATGCAATGTATCTTAGTGATGAACTCATGTACTCACACTCTCAGAGCACTCAATCTCACTATCTCGTATTCTCTCTCACCATGCTCAATACTCACCACACTCAGTGACTCAGCACTATATAATACCTGCTGCGGCGTGCAGGCCGATCCACATATAGCCATAAGGCCTGCTGCGGCGTGTAAACCGATCCACATATTTAAGGCTTGTTGCGGTGTGCAACCCGATCCCCCCC
>MCJB01049910.1:14306-28274 GCA_002018475.1 Nicotiana obtusifolia
ATATATATATATATATTTATTTATTTATTTATTTATTTATTTATTTATTTATTTATTTATTTATTTATTTATGGTGAATGAAAGTTAAAAGCCAGTGTACTAAAGAGTCTAGAGATTTCTCCGTACAAAGTAACTATGAACAACTTATTTGATAGTAGTAGATATTCATGCCAACTTTATGTCCTTACCTACGTTTTTTTGATACTTTTACATGACTTTTCCAATTTGATGTATCTCTTATTTTCAAATTGGACTAAGTCCACTGGATATTTTAATAAATTTAAGTTGAACCTCAAAAAGGGCCATTGGAGTAAAGCTTCTTGTTCTGCAAAAAATTTCACGCGTTCTTGCCTTTTTTTTTCTTTTATGAGATTTGACCGTTTACAAATGACAAATTTTCATTTCTTCTTTGTTTTTTCTTCAAAATCTGAAGTTCCCCTTTCCTAAACTTATTAATTTTTTTTTATGGTAATTGCAACTTTTGAATATTTCTGTTTTTTAAAACAAAAGAAATCACAAAAGAGGAAGAAAAGAATAAAATAAATAAATATAGTATATAACTGACATGGGGAGTGGTGATATGAGAATATGTAGCTAACATGCTGATACGAGGGGCGTGATGTGAATTTTTCTTTTTGTATATACAAGAAATATTATTTATTTAGAAATAATTTTATTTATATTTTATTCATTAACTTATATGTCACGACCCAAAACTCACTATAGGCCGTAATGGCACCCAACTCACCGTTAGGCAAGCCAACGGTGAAGACCTGAGTAATTATTCATTTTATTACTTTAAAAAAATATAAGTTTTATTAAATAAAGAGTTTAATGCATTAAAAATCATGGATACATACAATATTAGTAAGATATATAAAAAGGTGATAATATTAATGCAAAACCATTAACATCTATTAGAATATCCCAAAACCCGGTGTCACAGGTGCATGAGCATCTACCAGGAAGTACTATAGTAATACAACATATGTCAGAAATGTAAAATAGATAGGATAACATAAATGACGATGATGGAGACTCTGTATGTTGCGGGTCGTATCATGAGTTGCAGCTCACCATAAAGTCCCCTCAGTAGTTGCGCCATTGCGTCCAAATAACCATCAGAGATATACATGCACAATAAGTGCAGAAGTGTAGCTGAGTACGTAAATCAACGCGTACCCAGTAATAATCTAGCCTAACCCTGGAGAAGTTGTGATGAGTGGTCGAACATCGACACTTACTAGTAATCCAATAAATAAAATACAGGAATTATAAGTAGGTATGAGATACTACTGTATCAATAGAATAAGAAACAGTAGTTAACGTGATCCTTTAACAAAATATCATTTTAAAAATCCCTAAATACCACATGCCATCTCAACAAATAAGAACCATCAGTAAATATCTGATCTCAACTCATAAAGAAAATGTCATGTAATTTCCAAGTCTCAATCAAGAGGGTAATCTTGTGGATATTCGGACTCCTAGTGATTTTTACACACGAATTATGCCGAGGTCATTTGGCCCGATTCATATAGTCGTGTACATACACTGCCGATGTTGTACGGCCCGCTCCATGGATGCATCTCAATATATATACTGCTGAGGCGTTCGGCCTGATCCCCAAGAAGAGGAGAAACTTATCGAATTATGGGTCGCGTATTTACAACACAAGGTCAGGGACATAAAGTAAGCATGATATTTACCATCAATCAATTATCTCCCCAAATAACTCAAAGTATTGAGGTTCGATCTAACATGATCTCTATCAAATTTCAATTATAAATTTTAAATATTAAGCTAAGAAATTGAATTCAAGTAATACAACTATTGCATGGTAAAGTCCTAAGTCT
Organism: Nicotiana obtusifolia; assembly: GCA_002018475.1. Classification (NCBI taxonomy): domain Eukaryota; kingdom Viridiplantae; phylum Streptophyta; class Magnoliopsida; order Solanales; family Solanaceae; genus Nicotiana; species Nicotiana obtusifolia. Next base: position 16,163 of record MCJB01049910.1, read on the forward strand.
ACCAGGACATAACATGATTCTAGCTACGTACGGACTCTCGTCATCTCGTGCGTACATAGCCCCAACAACAAGTAACATAACAAATACAACACCTACGGGGTAGTTTCCCACTCACAAGATTAGACAGGAGACTTACCTCACTCCGAAATTCCATAACCGGCTCCAATGCTTCTCTAACACCTCATACCGATGCCAAAAGATCCAAAACTAATCAAAAAACGTGCAACCAATCAAAATATACTTCAATGCTCGTAATTTAACAATTTATAACAATTCCCAACTCCGATCAAAATATCAACAAAGTCAACCTCCTGGGCCCACGTGCTCGGATTCCCAAATTTTGTGAAGAGAAATATTACCCATAACACCACGAACTCAAATATATAACTTGTTCCTAATTCTATGTCCAATTTTGTGGTCAAAACCTAAATTTACCATTTCTAGGTTTTTTTTATAATAACCCACAATTTTTACAAATTTTCATTTTAAAGACATATATAATTCATATATTTAGCTCACAATGCGTAGGATGATGAAATGGCACTTGAAAATCGTCCAAACTTGGCTCCCATGGAAGAATTGAAATAAATTGACCCAAAATCCGACTTTCCAAACTTATACACTAACAGGTGACCCTTCATTGCGAACACGGCACTCCCCTCGCATTCGCGAAGCACAGCCAGCACCCGCTCCAAAACTTTTCTTCGAGGACGCGAGATATGGCTTGCAAACGCGAAGCTCTACTAGGACCCCCCTTCGCGAACGTGACACCATATACGCGAAGGCCAAAATCTCCAGGCGTAGCTTTTCCCCTTCGCAAACGCAGGCACTTGTTGCGAACGCGATACACATCCACCCCACACCTTTGCGAATGCAGGACCTCCATTGCGAACGCGATGAACAAATAATCCTCCAGCTCAATTCCTTCTTCGCAAACGCGAGCCCCCCACCGCGTTCGCGAAGAACAAAACCAGAACCAGCAACAGCAACGGCAAAACATGGAGAAATGATCTGAAACCCTCTGAAACGCACCCAAGGCTCCTGGGATCCCGTCCAATCACATCAACTAGTCTCAATACCTTATCCAATAGCTCGAAACGCCATGAATAACATCAAAATCATGAATCGATGATCAAAATTCTTCTTTTAACTTTCAAACATCAAACTTCGTCGAACGCGTCCGAATCATACTTAAACATCTTGGAATGACGGCCTAATTTTACGTACAAGTCACAAATTATAAAATGAACATATTCCAAGGCTTTGAATCCCAAACGGACCAATAACACCAAAGTTCATTTTATATCAAATTTAAGAAATTCTAAAATCTTCTAAATGCCAACTTTCCACAATAAGCGTCGAAACGCTCCCGATCTGCCCGAAACTCGGTCCGAATATACGGCCAAGTTCAAAATCATCATACGAACCTATTAGAATCTTCAAATCCTGATTTTGAGGTCGTTTACTCAAAAGTCAAACCTTAATCAACTCTTTCCACTTAAAGCTTTCGAATTGAGAATTATTCTTCCAAATCAACTCCGAACTCATTGAAATTGAAACCAACCACACGTGCAAGTCATAATACATAAAATGAAATAACTCAAGGCCTCAAACCGACGAATAATATGCCAGAGCTCAAAACGACCAGTAGAGATATTACTACAAAATATTAAATAAGTCCACATATAATATGTAAATATTAAAACAATATCAAGATAGTTATAAACTAAAAAAATATCAGTGTGGAAAAGAGATTTGACCATATCAGTTTCTCTTTAGGATTTGGTAGCTTGTGTCTCACGAGAAATTGGCACTATTTATGAGTTTTCAGTTTTTTTTTCTTTTACAAAAATTTATTTTCTTTAATCACATAAGGAAGCTTGTAATGTCAAACATTGAACTAATATAATACCTTAACAGATAGTTCGTGGTTTTAGATATAAAGCAGAAAATTTACTTGCGCTGGCGTATGAGTTGCATTATTAATTGTTTAATCAACAAGTAACTTACGCATGGAGTTGCTCCTGTGTAGGTAACTCTATTTTTGTAGAGATGTTCATGAGATATTTTGATTGTACAATAATATGGATATTGATTAGATCAATTAATAAAGTATTTAATTATTCAATTTATGCTGAACTTACGAGGCTCCATCGCTTCTCTCTCAATGGCTATGGGTCAGTAACATAGTTCTAAGTTTGACGTCATTAGCTCGATTTATTAACTGTAGACTTCATCAGTCCATGAAAGCGACTGACAATTATTGCTCAAAATGCCCTTCAAAATACAATTTTAACCTGTGACCCTTAAATTGTCTCCTCCATTGCTTTGTTGAATTTCAATTGCTCCGTATGGAATAGTATCAGTAATATTATAAGGACCTATCCACCTGAATTTTATTTTTCCTAGAAATAGCTTGAGTCCACTATTGTAAAGAAGTAACTCATCTCCATTTTTTAAATTTTTTATCGGATTAAATTGTCATGCAATTTTTGTAATAAAACCTTGAGCCGAGGGTCTATCTGAAACAACATCTCTATCTCTATAAGGTAGGGGTAAGGTCTGCGTACACACTATTCTCCCCAGATGTAACGACCCGGCCGGTCATTTTGAGAGTATTAGCCCCAATCCCCTATTTGTTGCTCCCTCTATTTTATTCTATTGTTACTTGACTTGCCGGGATGTTTGATTTTGATTTCGAGAGAGTTTCAGAGTGAAATGGGACACATAGTCCCTAAATTGAAAGTTTAAGTCGTAGGAGTTGACCATAGTTTGACTTGTGTGAAGACGGCTCCGGAATAGAGTTTTGGCGATTTGTATGCTTGGTTGAGTCCTCGGGTGAGTTTCGGATGGTTAATGGATCAATTTTAAACTTAGAGGTTGGCTGAAGTTTTCTGGTGTCTGTGTATCTGGTTTCCTCTTTCACGATAGCAAAGAAATGGACGCGATCGCGAAGAGTTATTGCTGATAGGTGGTGATTTATTCTTCGCGTTGCGATATTAGGCCCGCGTTTGCGTAGCTTTGAGAGTCTCAGGTCATCGCGGACGCGAGAAGGTTCACGCGTTCACGTAGAGGAGTGGTCAGTTGGGGCATCAGACTTTAAGCCTATGCAATCGCATAGTTGTGCACGCGTTCGCAAAGAGTCAGGTCGGGTAAGCATCGCTTTAGCAGTATTGTCTTCACGTTCGCATAGACTATTTTGGAGGCTGTGATTATTTTATCTTCGCGATCGTGACGTAGGTTCCGCGATCGCGATGCATAACGCTTGGGCAGAAACTTAAATATTTCAAAACGAGGGTTTGAGTTCATTTTCACAATTTGATTTTGGGAGCTTGGTGGGAGGCGATTCTTGGAGAGATTTTCAAGGGAGTGATTGGGATAAGTGATTCTTACTTAGTTTTGGTTAAATTTCATGTTTATATCTTCGGTTTCATTATTTAATTAGTGATTTGGGTTGAAAATTGGGGGGAAATGGAGGAAAGTCCTTAGGCCGAATTTTGGGAATTTGATCGAGATTTTGATATCGAATTTTTGTAATTCATGTATGGTTGGACTCGATATCGAATGGGTGTTCAGATTTTATAATTTTGGTCGAGTTCCGAGACGTGGCCCCAGTCGACTTTTTGGAGCGAATTTTCAATTCTTAGCTAAGATCATTATTTAATTATTTAATTAGTTCCCTATAGTTATATTTATAGTATGAAATTATTTTGGCTAGATTCGAGCCGTTCGGAGTTGGAAATCGAGGGAAATGCCTTTTAATTGATTGATTTAGCGTGGTTTGAAGCAAGTGACTTGTCTAACCTTGTGTGGGAAAAATTCCCCTTAGGATTTGGTATCTTGGTGATAATTTGTGATATGTGAAGGTTGTAAACGCAAGGTGACGAGTGGGTACACGGGCTAAATGTTGAAATTCCGATTTTTGCTACGTAGTTTCTTTTTCATGCCTTAATTGAGTTACTTTAGCATGTTGTAGTCATCTTGTTTAGCCTAATTTCACATGTCTACTTGTCTTGTCTCCTATTTGCAACTTGTATCACATGTTTAGTTGAATTACTTGCTTTTTTTGATTTCCGTATTCATTATTTGTGGAAGTTCTTTACTTGAAATTGCTATACTTGGAATATCATTTATTCAATTGTTGTGTTTTGACTTTCGTGTTATTGTTGAGGTGATTGTTTGGTTGTTTGCACGAGGTTTCTACCGTGCTGTTATTATTGTTGCACGAGTTTTCTGCTGTGCGGTTGTTATTGTTTGCGCGAGGTTTCTTCCATGCGGTTGTTATTGTTGCGTGAAATTTTTGTCGTGCCGTTGTGATTATTGATATGCATGGGATGATATAAGATCTGGGTGTTGAAACGCATGCGGTGAGATAAGGTGGGCTTGATACGCATGGCTAGTAGGGGAACTACTAGAAGCCATGCGGTGTGATAAGGCTAAAATGCGGGATGCTATTTCGGGAAAATAATTTTCAAAAATCAAATATAAAGGCTTCCGCGGTGATATAAGGAAAAATTGTGATTTGTTTTTACGATTTAGGACTATGAGGCGGTACCTCCGGAGTGCCTTGTTGATATTCTTTATTTGCTGTATTGTTTGGTTCTTGTTTTCTCTAACATGTAAAATTCTTGTTTTCCTTTCGTGTTGTATTAGCTTTCCTTGATTTTGTGTTGTTATTTCTCGTAAATTCTTCATTGTTCACTTCCCTGTCATTTTCATTGTATCATTATATTTTCTGCCTTGTTTCTTATTTTCACCAGTAAGGCCTTGGCCTAACCTCGTCACTACTCTACCGAGGTTAGGCTTGGCACTTACTGGGTAACGTTGTGGTGTACTCATGCTACACTTCTGCACATGTTTTTGTGCAGATCCAGGTACATCCTGTCAGCCTTGATATTAGTGCATCGCGTTGCTACTTTGGAAACTTCGAGGTACACCTGTCCGCGTCCGCAGGCCTCGGAGTCCCTTTCTACCCTGTTTTCCTTATTTCTTTTATGTTTTGATAGACAGTGATCTATAGGATTGTTCAGCATCGTATCTAGAGCTTGTGACTTATATCTCACTGGATTTTGAAAAATTGTACGTATTGAGCTTATAGTCTATTGATGAAATTGTTGCAGTCTTGAAATTTTAAGTTTTTATTTGATGTTTCCGCATATTGTTAGGCTTACCTAGTCTTAGAGTCTAGGTACCGTCACGACATCCTACGAAGAAAATTTGGGGCCGTGACACCAGACCCCATGGTTTGTTGTTGTTATTGTTGTTATTATTTTTCAATAAAAAATTAAAATTTTCATAGGCTTCCAACCTGGTTCTTCTAATTCATTCACTTGAAAAATCTGTTTTACAAGCAGAGGTTAATTCAAAGTTCATTGCTTTCATGCCCGAAAAACTTTGTGTTCAAATTCAACTAAAAGATGACAAGCTTTTCCAAAAACTAATCTATATGAAGATTTACCAATTAGCGTTTTTAATACTTTTCGACAATAAAAAATAATATAATCCTGTTATTATACATAGATAAAAATAGTAAGAAAATAAGATATTATAATGGTACTAGCAACAACAATAATAAGGTATTAGTTGACTATTAATGAGAAATGAATTAATGCAATATAATATTATTATATGCAAAACGTTGATACAAGTAATAGCATAATAATAATATAAAAGTACTAAAGAGACTTTTAATAATAAAGTATTATGAAGTAGTATAGGCAATGAAAAAGGAAAAAAAAATTATAATACTATTATAGAAACGTTAGTACTAATAATAGCAATAATTATAGTAGAAGTATTTAATTTACAAAATAAATATAATTAGAATAATAAATTCTCAAATTAGTACTGAAATATTTTATTTGAATTAGATTTGTGCCAATTTTCGATAACAGCGCCAAAGTTTGACGAAGCCAATATGTATAGGTACTTAGTGATCATCAATGACACTAGGTTCGGTTTCTTCAAATCAACTAGAGGCCTTAAACAGGGTGATCCTTTGTTCCCCGCTCTGTTAATTCTAGCAGCAGAATCACTTATAAGGGTACTCAATCACCTTCACAAGAGGGACGAATTCATATGATTCTTTATGCAGAAAAAAGGTCCTCAAATTAACCATTTAGGGTATGCTGATGATCTTGTTCTATTTACTTCAGGGGATAAACACTCTATAAAGCTGATCATGAAATTACTCAGAAATTTCAGTTTCTCTCGTATTTCTCTAAAGAATAATTTTTTATTGCTAAAATGGGCTTCTCTGAAGAAATTATTGAGATCATTCATAGATTGATTGCTAACAATTGGCACTCAGTGATCATCAATGACACTAGGTTCGATTTCTTCAAATCAACGAGAGGCCTTAAACAGGGTGATCCTTTGTTCCCCGCTCTGTTAATTCTAGCAGCAGAATCACTTACAAGGGTACTCAATCACCTTCACAAGAGGGACGAATTCATATTTTATGCAGAAAAAAGGTCCTCAAATTAACCATTTAGGGTATGCTGATGATCTTGTTCTATTTACTTCAGGGGATAAACACTCTGTAAAGCTGATCATGAAACCACTCAAAAATTTCAGTTTCTCTCGTATTTCTCTAAAGAATAATTTCTTATTGCTAAAATGGGCTTCTCTGAAGAAATTATTAAGATCATTCATAGATTGATTGCTAACAATTGGTCCTCAGTGATCATCAATGACACTAGGTTCGGTTTCTTCAAATCAACTAGAGGCCTTAAACAGAGTGATCCTTTACTCCCTGCTCTGTTAATTTTAGAAGCAGAATCACTTACAAGGGCATTCAATCACCTTCACAAGAGGAACAAATTCATATGATTCTCTTTGCAGAAAAAAGGTCCTCAAATTAACCATTTAGAGTATGCTGATGATCTTGTTCTATTTACTCCAGGGGATAAACACTCTATAAAGCTGATCATGAAACCACTCAGAAATTACCAACAAGCTTTAAGATATGAGATTAATAAAGATAAAAGTTTTTTCTTTAACTCATGAGGGCATTGGCAGACACATTAATAGGAGTATTAGAAAATGGACTAGATACAAACACCATTTACCTATCTAAGTTGTTCTATTTACTCTGATAAGAAGAAGATAAGCTACTTCTTAAATATATCCAAGAAGATCCTTAACAAAGTACCGGGTTGGCAAGGAAGATTCTCTTCTCTTGGAGGCAAAACCATTATCGTCAAACGTATCCGTCAGTCTCAGACTCTTTATATCTTTGCTGCTCTGAGCCTCTAAAGACTGAATTCAAAGAGATTGAAATGTACTTCTCAAACTTCTTTTGGGGTCAAAGAGGAGACAAAAACAACTATCTTTGGTGTTCCTGGAATAAGATGTGCTATCCTAAAGATGGAAGAGGTCTTGAATTCAAAAACATTACAAGACATTTGCAACTCCTTTTCTGCTAAAAGGTGGTGAAGAATCAAAACTGAAAATACTCTTTGGTCTCAATTTTTGATGGCTAAATATTGTCAAAGAAATAATCCTATTTCTAAGAGGAGTGCCGCCAAGGACTCTAGTGCCTGGAAAGACCTTCTCAACATTAGGGATAAGGTTGAACACAATATTAGATGGAAAATCAATTCTGATAATTTTTATTTTTTTGGTGAGATAATCGGACTTCGCAAGATTTTGTCTACCAGATCGAGAGACATATTCATAAACCTTGTAATATCAATGTCAAGACTTTTATTTCTGATAAGAATTGGGACTTCAACAGCCTTAAAGATATAAAATCAGAAAGCACTCTAAACCCGATCAAGGATATTTCTATTGGAAACATTGATGTTGGGGACAGAGCTATCTGGACCCCTTCAGTCAATGGTTTTCTTTTTTTTTTTGTTATTGTTGAGGCGATTGTTTGGTTGTTTACACGAGGTTTTTGTCGTGCTGTTATTATTGTTATACGAGATTTTTGCCGTGCGGTTGTTATTGTTTGTACGAGATTTTTTCCGTGCGATTGTTATTGTTGCATGAGGTTTCTGTCGTGCTGTTATGATTATTAATACGCATGCGGTGGTATAAGGTCTGGAAATTGAAACACATGCATTGAGATAAGGTGAACTTGATACGTTGGTTAGTAGGGGAACTACTAGAAGCCATGCGGTGCGATAAGGTGGGCTAAAATGCGGAATGTTATTTTGGGAAAATAATTTTCAAAAATCAAATATAAAGGCTCCCGCAGTGATATAAGGAAAGACTATGATTTGTTTTTACGATTTGGGAGTACGAGGCGGTACCTCGGGAATGCCTTGTTGATATTCTTTATTTGTTGTATTGTTTGGTTCTTGTTTTCTCTAACATGTAAAATTTTTATTTTCCTTTCGTGCTGTATTAGCTTTTCCTGATTTTGTGTTGTTATTTCCCGTAAATTCTTCATTGCTCACTTCCCTATCATATTCATTATATCATTATATTTTTTGCCTCGTTTCTTATTTTCTCCAGTAGGACCTCGTCACTGCTCTACCGAGGTTAGACTTGATATTTACTGGGTACCGTTGTGGTGTACTCATGCTACGCTTCTACACATGTTTTTGTGCAGATCCAGGTACATCCTATCAGCCTTGATATTAGTGAGCTGTGTTGCTACTTTGGAAACTTCAAGGTACACTTGCCCGCATCCGCAAGCCTCGGAGTCCCCTTCTACGCTGTTTTCCTTATTTCTTTATATTTTGATAGACAGTGATGTATAGGATTGTTCAGCATTGTATCTAGAGCTTGTGACTTATATCTCACCGGATTTTGGGAAATTGTACGTATTAAGTTTATAGTCTATTGATTAAATTGTTACAGTTTTCAAATTTTAAGTGTTTATTTGATGTTTTCGCATATTGTTAGGCTTACCTAGTCTCCAAGACTAGGTACCGTCACGACATCCTACGGAGGAAATTTGAGTTCGTGATACCAGACCCCATTTGTAAGAATATACTAGGTTTATTGTTGTTATTGTTGTTTTTATTTTTCAATAAAAAATTAGAATTTTCATAGGCTTCCAACCTGAGTTCTTCTAATTCATTCACTTGAAAAATCTATTTTTACCAACAGAGGTTAATTAAAAGTTCATTACTTTCATGCCCGAAAAGCTTTATTTTCTAATTCAACTGAAAAATGACAAGTTTTTCTAAAGACTAATATGTATGAAAATTTACCAATTGGCGTTTTAAATACTTTTCGACAATGAATAATAATATAATCCTATTTTTTATACATAAATAAAAATAGTAAGAAAATTAGAATAACGTAATGGTACTAACAACAACAATAGTAAGGTATAGGTTGACTGTTAATGAAAACAAATTAATACAATATAATATTATTATATGCAAAACGTTGGTACAAGTAATAGCATAATAATAATATAAAAGTACTACGGAGACTTTTAATAATAAAGTATTATGAAGTAGTATAGGCAATGAAAAAGGAAAAGAAAAATTACAATACTATTATAGAAACGTTAGTACTAATAATAGCAATAATTATAGTAAAGGTATTTAATTTAAAAATAATTATAATTATGGTATAGGTTGACTGTTAATGAAAACAAATTAGTACAATATAATATTATTATATGCAAAACGTTGGTACAAATAATAGCATCATAATAATATAAAAGTACTACGGAGACTTTTAATAATAAAGTATTATGAAGTAGTATAGGCAATGAAAAAGGAAAAGAAAAATTACAATACTATTATAGAAACGTTAGTACTAATAATAGCAATAATTATAGTAGAAGTACTTAATTTAAAAAATAATTATAATTATAATAATAAATTCTCAGATTACTTTTGAAATATTTAATTTGAAGTAGATTTGTGCCAATCCCCGATAAAGGCGTCAAAGTTTGACGAAGCCAATGCGTACTCATACTCGATCAAATTATAATATAGTTTATGATATCGTCCCATAGAGATTGAAAAATCTATGCTACAGACTTGTAATATTTGGACTACTATTTAAGAGATTCAAATTGATGAAATTATAAATTAAAACGAATTACTTCCGAAAGGTTTATATTTAAAAAGAGTTGGGAATCGTTGAATTCAATTGATATCATTACAATAAAATTTCAGTTTCACTCGTATTTCTCTAAAGAATAATTTCTTATTGCTAATATGGGCTTCCTTGAAGAAATTATTGAGATCATTCATAGATTGATTGCTAACAATTGGTACTCAGTGATCATCAATGACCCTAGGTTCGGTTTCTTCAAATCAACTAGAGGCCTTAAACATGGTGATCCTTTATTCCCTGTTGCGTTAATTCCAGCAGAAGAATAACTTGCAAGGGCACTCAATCACCTGCACAAGAGGGACGAATTCATATGATTCTCTATGCCGAAAAAAAGTCCTCAAATTAACCATTTAGGGTATGCTAATAATCTTGTTCTATTTACTTCAGGGGATAAACATTCTATAAAGCTGATCATGAAACCACTCAGAAATTACCAACAAACTTTAAGATATGAGATTAATAGTGATAAAAAGTTTTTTCTTTAACTCACGAGGGTATTGGCAGACACATTAATAGGAGTATTAGAAAATGGACTAGATATAAACAATCTAAGTTTCCATTTACCTATCCAAGTTGTTCTATTTACTCTAGTTGGAAGAAGATAAGCTACTTTGCAAATATATCCAAGAAGATCCTTAACAAAGTATCATCATCGTCAAACGTACCTCCAGTCCCAGACTCTTTATATCTTTGCTGCTCTGAGCCTCTAATGACTGTATTCAAAGAGTTTGAAATGTACTTCTCAAACTTCTTTTGGGGTCAAAGAGGAGACAAAAACAACTATCTTTGGTGTCCCTGGAATAAGATGTGCTATCCTAAAGATGAAAGAGGTCTAGGATTCAAAAAAAATTACAAGACATTTGTAACTTCTTCTTTGCTAAAAGGTGGTGAAGAATCAGAACTGAAAATACTCTTTGGTCTCAATTTCTGATGGCTAAATATTGTCAAAGAAATAATCTTATTTCCAAGGGGAGTGCCGCCAAGGACTCTAGTGCCTGGAAAGACCTTCTCAACATTAGGGATAAGGTTGAACACAATATTAGATGGAAAATCAATTCTGATAATTTTTTTTTTTTCAGGTGGGATAATTGAACTTCGCAAAGTTTTGTCTACCAGATCGAGAGACATATTCATAAACCTTGTAATATCAAGGTCAAGACTTTTATCTCCGATAAGAATTGGGACTTCAACAGTCTTAAAGATATAAAATCAGAAAGCATTCTAAACCCGATCAAGGATATTCCTATTGGAAACATTGATGTTGAGGACCGAGCTATCTGGACCCCTTCAGTCAATGGTTTTTTTTCTTGTGCTTTTGCTTTTAATTTTCTTAGACAGAAATATCATCCTTTCCCCAGTATTTCTAACATCTGGATTAAGGAGCTCCCTTTAATTTTTTATTTATTTATGTGGAAACTGCTTAAAATGAAACTTCCTTAAGATGATAACATCTTAAGATTTTGTTTTAACTTGGTTTCGAGATGTTCTTGTTGCAGGGAACCTAAAGGCGAAATTACTGATCATGTTTTCATAGGTAGCGACATTGCAAAGAAGGTCTGAAACTTCATAGCTAGGCATCTGGGTATCAATCCTACTGGGAATAATGTGGTAATTAAGTTATCACACCTTCCATCGTATGTTGCAGAGGTGGAAATCACAACCAAAGAATGGTGTTATCGCCTTTTGCTGCTCATCACACCTTCCATCATATATTGGGAAATATGAAAAGCAAAGTGCACCATGAAGTACGAACATAGACAGATTTCTACTAGCAGAATTTGCCACCAATTCCTCTTTCAGGTTAAAGTTGTAATTGAGGAAGAAATTCAGCAGAATGGAAAGAAGTATGTTTTATTGCAGAAAAATAGAAGCCAAACATTAGTAGTAAGGGTGGCTAGTGGTTCGGTCCGGTCCGGTACCGGAGGAGTGTCAAGACCGGACCAAACCGGTCTTACCGGTCCGGTCCGCCGGTCCTATATGATGCAAGCCGGTCCATGACTGGCACCGGCTACCGGTAGACCGGTTTTTCCACTCCGGTCCGGTCCGGCCGGGCTTTTTTTTTTTTTTTTTTTTTTTTTTT
>MCJB01049910.1:28955-39176 GCA_002018475.1 Nicotiana obtusifolia
CCCGAGAGGAGTATATAAAAGAAATTTTCCAATTAAAGTGACATTAGCCGAAATATGATTGTTTAATTTATTTTCAGAGTCGCCACTTGGAAATTTTAGATTGGTCTTCCAAGTCACCGGTTTTATCCCAAATTGAAGAAAAGCTTTGACCTTCTTAATGAAGTCTGCGAACCAGAAATTCTAAGTAAGGAATTCTGTTAACCCGAAGGAAGGTGTTAGGCACCCTCGGGTTCTGTGGTTCTAGCACGGTCGCTTCATTGTCATAATCGGCTTATTATCTGATTTTAATACCTGTTATTAACCTATAGTGCATTTTACCCTATTTTACCTTTCTGCTTTTAGAATTATCGGAGAATTGCAATGTTAGTAAAAAAAATACGTCTCAAATTACGTCACATAAATGTACTCGCGACTTGTGACATCTTTTAATTTAACATTGGGATTTTGGAATTTGGGTCACATAAATACGCACCCGAATTTAGGAAATTAAATTATTAGACTAACGCGCCTAAAGCAAATTACGCGTTTTTAGTTTGTCGAAGGCCATGGAATTCGCTAAATACCGCACCTCGGTTTTCTAAGTGTTTAATTAATGAGGGCCATATGTTTGTAATTTCATTTGGTATGGCACACCTCGAACTAGTTTGAAAACCTTTATTATTTAAAGTTGTTAAATCGGGTCACCTAAAAGGCACCCCCGAAGTTGACATTGTTACTATGTCATGGGAACCGTACCCATAGTCACAACGTAGTTAATCGTGTCTAGAAAGCGGGTCCTAAAGTTTGAAACATTAAGACTTATTTATTCTAGTCTAACATTTAATTAATTAAGAGGGCCATTGGTGATCGTCGTTAATTATATGGCACACCTCTACTACTCTAAAGTAACTTCTAGCACTAAGTATCATTACTAGGAAATGGCGTTGATGATCATACTCAGTTGGTTTCCAACGAGTGAATTAAGCCTGATAACAATTGTCCAATACAGGCTCATTTGCAAATATAACCATCAACTATGCAAACTAAATAATTTGAATCTTTAAGGCTAATCTTAAAAAAAAACAGAAACCAACTTCATTCAATTCTTAAAAGTGCATATATTAGGTTGTCGTGTGACCAATTACACACACAGCTGGTAGCTCCTTAAAGGCAAACGCACTTCGAAATTGCTTTAATGACACCATTTCTACAATAGCCATCTTAAAATAAGTCAATCAACACAACTTAATTATAAATATAGCCATACAATTCATGGATGCAACTGTAATCTGGATTGCATACTAACAATACTACTTTTTAATAAACTTATTACAATCTGGATTCACTGCTAATAGTGTTATTTTCAGAAGTATACTTAAAGAACAAGCCAATCGCCTTTTAAATCAATTTTCACAGGATAAACACATTCGAAACAAAATTCAGTGAGATGGCTCAATTACACAAACTGCCAATGAATTCATAGCCAAAATGCACGCTGAATTTTCAGTACCAATCTAGACGACAACATTCATATCCATACTACCATCTTTGAAACAGTACTGCTCGCATTTCATTAGTTCCGAAGGCAGGGTCATAATTTGCTCTTGACGAATTTCCGGGAGACGATTGTGTTTTGCATTTACAAGTACAATAACCATTAAACTAGTTGACGGAATCAGTACAGATGCTTTAGATGATTACTAAAGTTAAATACACTTAAACCAATACAGAATTTTACCATTTCCTGCGAACACTGGCCAGATCTTAATACGATGGGCCAGAACAGTATTATTAACAGCAGCTACTGGGCAAACTTTACAAACCATTTCATTCTAGTTTGAACTACATTATAACTCAACAGAACAAGAATGAACTGATCAACAACAACGCAGGACAGAGACAAATTTTGAAACCATTAACGCGGCAAAAATAGAAATCAATAGCACATCGACCCAAACCATTGTAAAAGAAAAAACAACTAAACTTAGCTTTACTATTTAAAAGGTTAAGGAGCTAAACAGGAACCACCATATCAACTTAATACCAATCATTAACAAGAAACAGGGATCAGCACACAGGCATATAAGCAATGAACATACTGTTCTTCGATAGTGAATTCAAATTGTAATTACATGGGATTCGCTCATACATATGATTTGTGAAAAACTTATCGGTACCACGGCAACAGCAAATTTGAATACAGCAGCAGCAACTATCGCAACTATCCTCGATCACTCCCTTTGCGATTCAGAAACAGAAAAGGAAATTTTAGTTATTTTCGTATCCTAGAAATCCCTGAAGTCTCTCTTTTTTCTTTTCTTTTTCTACTGCTTTGTCTATCAGTCCATCCCCTCTCTTATGACTGAACTCCCTTTTCTTTTTATATTCATTTCCCAAAAGCAGACCCCCCCTCCCCCACCAGATTTTCTTTTCCATTTTTTATTCCCTTTTTTCTGTTAGATTTCTGTTAGATTTTGGTTTTTGCATGAGTATGATTCCCTAACTGAATCTGTTATGAACTTTCCAAATGTACTCTTTACCCCCCACGAGTTCCCCTTTTGTTTATTTTGTTATTCACTAGAAACTTCTATTTTTCTGAATTTTTTTTTAATTAATTTTTTAAACGGGTTACACTGACCCGACCCGAGACGCATTGACTTAGTTTAATTTCGGACCCAGCCTTTTGGACTCAAATTCGGATAGTTTCAAAGTCACTGATGACCAACAAGAGCTTTTGAAGATATAGCCAAAGAGAATTATTAATCAAACATTTTCAATTTTAACACAAATTCGGACCTAAAACTTACAAAAAAGGGGTAGAAAAATAAAGCGATACTACGAACGAATACTCAAATGGAAAATAAAACTAAAAATAAGATAAAAGGGAAGAAAGTACCTCGGATTAGGGTATTTTAACATCTTGATTTTAAGCTAAAATTGACCTTAGCCGTGTGTTCTTGTTACAAAAAAGGGGTAGAAAAATAAAGCGATACTACGAACGAATACTCAAATGGAAAATAAAACTAAAAATAAGATAAAAGGGAAGAAAGTACCTCGGATTAGGGTATTTTAACATCTTGATTTTAAGCTAAAATTGACTTTAACCGTGTGTTCTTGTTAAGAACACACGGCTAAGGTCTATTTCCACTCAAATCGGGCTTCGATTATCTTCGATTTTGGACCCTTAAAGGTCCGATTTTTTGACTTGAATCAAAGGGTTTTTCGAGGGTTTTCTCAATTAAAAAGTGTATGACTTTGGACGAGGGGGTAAGGTGATGAGTTTGGGATGATTTTGGATGGGTTTTGGAGGAGGAGCAGCCATGGCTGCTGGGATGGAGCAAGGGCGGCTAGGGTTTTGGTTTGGGGGGGGAGGGGGGAGAGGGTGTTTGGACGACGGACAGGGGGGGTATGGTTTAGTTAAGACAATTATATAGGAAGTGAGGGTTAGTTCCGGGCCGTTGATCTTGTTTAGATCAACGGTCCAGATCAAACGGACTCTTAACAGACTTGGGCCAATCCAGTTTTTTGATTGGGCCTGGTCTGATTTAATTATCAGCCAGCCCAATCCAATTCTTCTTCTTTATCTCTTTTAATTTCTTTTTTTTTTCAATTTTTTATGACTAGGCCACTTAACAATTACAATCTTAATCTACCTAAATGTGTAATTAAACTAAAATAACTATTTATAAAAACAAAAATAATGCTAGATTCTAGGAATTAAACATTAAAACTAAAAGTGTCAAATGAATTAATTTTTTTTATGATTTTCCGACTTTTGTAAAACAACTAATTATCAATTTATTCCTAAAAAAAAAATGTAAAATAAATCCTAAATTCCATACATGATATTTTTAGTATTTTCATTAATTAATTACTTATGACTAAATATAAGTAATTAAACATCTAATTAATTATTAAGAAGGCTAATAATTAACTAAAAACTATTTTATTTTATTTATAGGAGTATTTCGGGCAGGGCAAAAATCACATGCTCACAGCTGCCCCTCTTTGCTCGAAGACACGAAGGGTTTTCGGGCAAAGATAAAGTGAGCAATTCTGCGGGATTTTTGCCTATCCCCAGACTCCATGAGAAGCATTTTTGAAAAGGGTCTGACCGAACCTTGCTTCAAAGGTTGCCTACATATCCTTGGCTACAAAGGAATCAGGTCAGTGTAGTTCTGAAAGTTTTGGTAGCTGGGACTACCATGAAGCTGTGATTTTCGTTGCTGCTACTATTACTGCTTGCTGTGCTGCTTGCTGCGCTCCTTATTACACCGAAATGGAAAACAAGAAGCTAAATTAGCTACGTCTAGCAACTACCAGTTACAAGGTTCCTATCTACAAACTTCTTGAAACTTGATCTTGAATCTTCTTGTACATCTCGAACTGTTGAATCGCATTCTTGACGCGAGCTTTTGCCATTCCTAACTTGACTTGATCCTGTTCTTCAGGCGGGCTCCTGGTGCTTCTAATTTGAACCTTGAAATTTGAAGTAAACTCTAAAGTAGATGCCCTTGTTTTCCAGGTGAGCGCTTGCTACTGACACTTGAATTGTATTCCCTCGTTATCCAGGTGGGCGCCTGCTACTGAAACTTGAATTGTATTCCCTCATTATCCAGGTGGGCGCCTGCTACTGAAACTTGAATTGTATTCCCTCATTATCCAGGTGGGCGCCTGCTACTGTAACTTAAATTGTATTCCCTCATTATCCAGGTGGGCGCCTGCTACCACAACACCGAACCAAACAAAAGAAACTTTTCTGCCCCAGTTTGAAACCTGGGCATATCTGCGAGGATTCAAATCTTGCTACCTAAAAGATTTCTAAGAATTAAAAAAACTAAATCCCATTATTCAGGAGGGTCCTGAGAAATTTAAAACTAAATCCCATTATCCAGGAGGGTCTTGAAAACTAAAAATTAAATCCCATTATCCAGGAGAGTTCTGAAAACTAAAATTAAATCCCATTATCCAGGAGGGTCCTGAAAACTAAAAATTAAATCCCATTATCCAGGAGGGTCCTGAAAAACTAAAAATTAAATTTACCTAAGCCATGCTCTCCGTTTGGGGAATTCTCGAATAGCAATTTTGCTTCCCGAGCCCTGACTTTTGTGTATTGACACCTGTCATGCCTTCTGTTTCAGACAAATAAAATCTTGTTAGTTTTCAAAAACGTGGTGGTTAGTTTGTGGCATCATTCCTGGGGTTCACTTTTGTTGGGGAATATATTCCAGTTTTGGCTCGGCTGGGGATTTGAATGAGCACAGAGTTGTTTGACATCTGATTGGGACCAGATCGCACAATCTCCGGATGATCCGAATCTATTACCCTTACATGTTGCATTGCACTTTTACTCTGAATGTTGTTGCGTTCTTGCATTCTCCCAAAATCCCCACAAATTGCCTTACTGTCTGTCCTTTGGTTAACTACATACCGCTCATTCTAGATTACTTCTCTCGCGATACGCTTGGCCAAGTTCCGCTTTGCGCAATTTAGAAGTTGGTAGTAAGCTTTGAAATCCTTTCCTGCTTACTCAACATGGCTAATTCGCAAGAAACTTGCAAGGACAGACTCAATAAACAAAATGTGATGATTTTGTGACCAAAAAGAAACAAAGAAAAATTGTGATCACAAACGATTATGTGAAGGAAATTTAAAATGATTTATTTGAGGGAAGCGGCCAGCTCCAATGATCATGACATGCATTTCAGACTGATCAGCCTAATCCATCCGACCAATCATATTCAACTCATGGCATAAATCCAACTTCAAAGACCAATCTTTCACTGATCCCATTCCGTTTGTTGGTTTATCTTTAAACTCACCATCGCCTTATGGTGGCCGTAAGGGTTTTCATCAATAAGACTCTCTCATTTTTAATTTCTCTCATCTGACCATCGCCTTATGGTGCCCGCAAGGGTTTTCACCAACAAGACACTCTCATTTTAGATTTCTCTCATCTCACCATCGCCTTACGGTGCCCATGAGGGTTTTCACCAATAAGACTCTCTCATTTTAGCTTTCTTTTATGCACCCCGAACACAGTGTTGCCCCTGATATAAACCATATCTCCATTCGCTTGACCCGGCATCCTCAAAGATTGATCAGAAGGTCTTTCTTTGGACCGTAATATAGGCTTTTGGACAGGGTTAAAAGAAAGGGTGTCATGAAGGCTCAAAGTAATTTAAAATGAAATAGGGGTTAAAATTACAACTTTTGGAATCAGATCTTTTACGAATCCAAACTTCTGCCCCAGTTTTTTTTTGGGTTTGGGAAAATTTTAATTTTTATTTTGATGAGACCGAGCCACGAGGCTGCCTATGTATCCTTAAAAGAAATCAGGTCGAACGTAGTTCAAGCCCTAAGTTGTTTGTTTTTGTTCTCTTTTCTTCTCTTTTTTTTCTTCTTCTTTTTCTTTTCTTTCTTCCCTTTTTCCCTTTTTTTTCTTTTCTTTTTTCTTCTTCTTCTCTTTTTTTTATTTTTTTATTCTGTTACTGATTCCAAAAGAGGGATATGAACGAAAATAAGTAAAGCTCAAAAAGGGTAACGAAGGATGACAGTGTTTGGATAGCTGAATAAAATGCCTTCTTCATTTCAACTTTGAACGTGCCAAGTACAAAATACAATTGAAGATGAGCAAAGAAATCATACACAATACTTCTTAACTGCATCAGAATTGACAGCCATATCTACACATTTGCCTTATATGTCTGTTAAGTACAAAGCGCCATTTGGCAACACTCTTGTCACAACGAATGGTCCATGCCAGTACGGGGCGAATTTGCCTTTGGCTTCCGCTTGGTGAGGAAGGATACATTTTAATACCATCTGACCGACTTTAAATTTCCGAGGGCGTACCTTTTGTTGTATGCTGGATCAGTTGGCAATTTATGGACTACTAGATCATTGCTCAAACCCGACATCTCGTCATATGACCAAGCAAAGACATCTTTGTACTCAAACAATATTTTGATTATTTCCTCCTTCACTTGTGGTCCTAGATGCACACTTATCTTGGTTTCCTAACATCATCCTGGTCTCCTAAATTGATTGCTTCAGTCTCACTCAAATTAGGTTTCAGTTTCCCTTCAAATTATTTTAGCCCTTTACTGATTTGCTCAAATGCTGCTTCTTCATTATATTCTATTTCCTCATCATATTCTACTTCTTGTTGTTATTTCAGAATTAGATTGGCTTTTAAGACTTGGCTGAAAATTCCTCATGCATGTCATGTCACTGCAACCAGCATAAGAAGAACTGTACAAAAGAACAAAATAAATGGGAGATTGCATTTCATTGAAAATAAAAGGATAAAAGAGTTTGAACATCACAATAAGCAAAGCTAAAGAAAGATCCAGATTACAACCCTGGAACAGGAAAGGAAATAAAGCAAACTACCAAGACTCCTTACTGGTGGGGAGCGGAGTAACTTCCCAATTGCTAAGCTTCACGTTTGGGCCAACAAACTGCACATCTGCTCTGCTAGAGCCTTCACCAGCCTCTACCATATTGATCTCTTCGAAAAGACTTCGGAACCCCTTGATCATCTCTGGACCCTTAACCAAATTGTTTTCATTGGCCCGAATCATCATGACAGACTTATAAGACTTCCTTGGCTCCTCGTCCTTGCAAACTATTTCAATCACATGTGTCTCTTCATGGGCAGGTAGAGGGTTCTGGTTGATGTTTGGCGTGTTGGGGCTTTGGACTACAATTTGGTTTGTATCAATGAGCTCTTGAATTGCTCGTTTCAAATGCCAACACTTCTCTATGTCATGGTCTGGAGCATCAGAACAGTAGGCACATCTTAGAGAATAATCAAGGTTCTTTGGAGGAGGATTTGGCATTTTTGATTCAATTGGCCTCAAGACGTCCAATTGCCTTAACTTTTGGAATAGGCTAGCATAGGATTCTCCAAGCGGGGTAAAAGTTTATTTCCGTTGTTGCTTTTCTCTCCTATACCCTGGTCTTGGTCGAAAATGTGGACCATCAGGGTTTTGGTAAGGTTGTGGGGAGGGGTAGGCATTTTGTGGAGCTGGGTAGGTATTCTGTGGGACAGGAACACGCCATTGTTGGTAAGGAGGGGGTTGAGCGTATGATTGGGCCTGGTGAATGAAATATTGGGGTGGTTGGGATAAGTCTTGAGGGTTTTGCGGGGAAAAGTAATGTTGAGGTGTGTTATATGAAGCTTGGGTGTAAGTTTGAGGTCGCGGTCGAGGATGGGTGTACCTGTGAAGGGAACCCCTCTGGCCCTGCCATGACCCGGAGACAAACATGGAAACATCTTCCTTCTTCTTCTTTGCTAACAAACTTCCTATACCACTCTGGATTGCTTGAGTGGTTGCTTTTACAGCAGAATAACTCATAATCTTGCTGGATTTGAGCCCCTCTTCTACCATTTTTCCCATCTTTACTACATCATTAAAAGACTTACCAATGGCTGAGATCAAATGGCCATAGTAAGTGGGCTCCAAGGCTTGCAGAAAGTATTTGACCATCTCATCTTCTTCCATCGGAGGATTGACTCGCGCAGCTTGCTCCCTCTAGCGGAAACCATATTCTCTGAAGCTTTCACTGGGTTTCTTTTCCACCTTGGTCAGAGATAGGCGGTCTGGAACAATGTCTATGTTGTACTGAAAGTGTCGGGCAAAAGCCTGAGCCATGTCGTCCCAAGTGTACCACCTGTTAGTGTCCTGGCGGGTGTACCATTCTAGAGCCGCCCCACTCAAACTTTGGCTGAAGTAAGCCACCAGCAGTTCATCTTTTCCTCCAGCACCTCTCATTTTGCTGCAGTAACCCCTTAAATGGGCAACAGGATCCCCATGTCCGTCATACAAGTCGAACTTGGGCATCTTGAATCCAGCCGGCAATTAGACATCGGGAAACGAACACAAGTCCTTATAGGCCACACTCACCTGGTTTCCCAATCCTTGCAATTTCCTAACACATCTCCTCCTGCTCTGCGTTGGGCTCCGATGTATGGTAGTGGGTATCAGGGACGGGAAATGCGGGTTCACTAGAGGATCGGTGGAGGGTATCTTGTGGAGGAGGTACAAAAATAGGAGCAGCTGGCGGAGCAGGGTATGAGGTTGTTTTGGCTGGTGGAGCATGGAAAGCTTGAGCCGACGTGCCAGGGTAATTGTGGTAAGGGGTAAAGCCAGGCGCATGTTGTGGGGAAAGATCGACGACATTGGCCATTTGGGATTGAGAGAGTGGTGGAATGGAAGCAGGGTTTTCTGTATAGTTGGTGGGGAATGAGGGTGGTGGGTGTCCCTTCATCCAGGCTTGATACATCTCCACCATCTGATGTTTCAGTCTCCAAACCTCCTCTTATAATTCTGATTCTGACTCAACATTCTCTCTTGACGGGTCTACAACTCCAACATCTATTTCTTTGTTAGCCATGATTGTTTGGCGTCTTGATCGGGTGTAATATGGATGGCTTGCCAGGATGCCAAAAAACTAACCACCTATTTGAAGAAACCTATGCTTAAAAGCAAATCGGTTAGTGCGAGCAAATAACAGATAGGTAATCGCATGTTGAGGTGTGATGCACCTAAGCAGTTAAATGTGTTCCTATATGTTTCACCCGGTTGCATGTTTCATCCTGGCTTTGCCTACCTCGCTCAAAAGTTCTTTTTTTTTTTCCGATTTTCCGATTTTCGATCTTTTCTTCTCATCCTGCTCTTGCTCTTTTTCGTTGATCATTTTCTGGTTTTGTCTTTATTAATTTTTTTTTACTATTTACAAAAAGGAGTCATTTTGCAAAACTTTAAATAACACGACTATTTTTTTTTGTTGCCAATATGGCCCTTCAGCACTTCAAAAGGGAAGATTTTAGGTGTGCTTGCTAGGTAGTCAAAAATTGAAGTAAGTGGTCATTTTTGCAAAAACAGCCTTCCAGCGTCCTTTTGGAGACATTTGGGCTATTTATGCAAAAACGATATTACCTAACAACTTTTATTTTCGAAATTTTCTGAAATAAAATACTTAAAAGAAGAAAGGGGTACCCCTGAATTTTTGAAATTTTTTATTATTATTAAAGAACGACTACTTTGGAAATTTTCAAAAGTAAAAGAAAAATACTTTTTGAATTTTGTTTTATCTTTTCAAGGAAGAGAGAAAAATTTTCAATACCCTGAATTCCTAAGACTTTATTATCAAAAATCAAGAAAGAAAATATTTTTTGAGCAATATATATATATATATATATATATATATATATATATATATATATATATATAT
>MCJB01049910.1:39299-55645 GCA_002018475.1 Nicotiana obtusifolia
ATATATATATATATATATTTTGAACTACTTTTTGAACTTTTATTTATAAAAGCAAGAAAAGAACACTCAGAAAAAGTAAGAAAATATTTTTGAATTTTTTTGTTTATTTGCAAAAAGAAAACTATTTTTTGAGCTTTCAAAAGTAAGAAAGCAAATATTTAGAATTTTTTTTCTTCTTTTTTTCATTTTAGAAAGATAAAATATTTTGGACTTCGATTTTTCCAAAATTCTTTTCGATTTTTTTTCTTTTTTCTTGATTTTGAAATCAGAAATTTTCATTTTCTATATCTTCTTTTTTCTTTTTTTTTTTTCAAAAATTTCGGCAGCATTTCGACTTTTTTGGACACCAGGTTTTTGGAAAAACGCGTAAGCAACCCTCAATTTGCTCATACCTCACCTTTCATCATTTCAATTCTCAATTTTTCAATTTTATTCTAATAGCCGGTCAACAACGCAAATCGATGCGAAATGATGTACAAATAGCACGTAAATTATGCATCAGGATGGTCTTTAATTTAAGGTCACCTGTCCTAGACGAACCCTACCCCTGTATTGAGTCCCCTAAGTCAAATGCACATGATGCAAATAAACGTTCCTACTAGGGATCCGGCATGAGGTTACGTTATTCTAAGCTGAAACCTGGGTATTTGTTCTAGACTGGTGAACCCGAGCGGACAACTCGAGCCGAGGAGGGGGCTACGTACAGGGTAGCAAAAGGCCACCCGGCTTTGTAACTTATCCGGCCTCTTTCTTATTCATGGTAAGACACTAACAGAATAGGGAGTCACGGCCAGCGTGCACATCCCTGAAGATGAGAAGAGAAAGGTTCGGAACAATTTATAAACAGTTCAAATAATATTAAAGCGGTAAAAGCGGCATTTAGCACATTAGGCATAACAGGTAATAAAACTCTGATAAAAGCCAAAAATAACAATCATCTTAAGCTCGAATTTTGAACCCTGAACCAGAGATTCTGGGTTCGTTCCCCAGCAGAGTCGCCCGAAGGAAGGTGTTAGGCACCCTCGGGTTCCGTGGTTCTAACACGGTCGCTTCATTGTCATAATCGGCTTATTATCTGATTTTCATACCTGTTATTAACCTATAGTGCGTTTTACCTTATTTTACCTTTCCGCTTTTAGAATTATCGGAGAATTGCAATGTTAGTCAAAAGTATGTCACAAATTACGTCACATAAATGCACCCGCGACTTGTGACATCTTTCAATTTAACATTGGAATTTTGAAATTTGGGTCACATAAATGCGAACCCGAATTTAGGAAATTAAATTATTAGACAAACGCACCTAAAGCAAATTACATGTTTTTAGTTTGTCGAGGGCCATGGAATTCGCTAAATAGTGCACCTCAGTTTTCTAAGTGTTTAATTAATGAGGGCTATATGTTTGTAATTTCATTTGGTATGGCAAACCTCGAACTAGTTTGAAAGCCTTTATTATTTAAAGTTGTTAAATCGGGTCACCTAAAAGGCACCGCCGAAGTTGACATTGTCACTATGTCACGGGAACCGTACCCATAGTCACAACGTAGTTAATCGTGTCTAGAAAGCGGGTCCTAAAGTTTGAAACATTAAGACTTATTTATTCTAGTCTAACATTTAATTAATTAAGAGGACCATTGGTGATCGTCGTTAATTATATGGCACACCTCTACTACTCTAAAGTAACTTCTAGCACTAGGTATCATTACTAGGAAATGGCGTTGATGATCATACTCAGTTGGTTTCCAACGAGTGAATTAAGCCTGATAACAATTTTCCAATACAGGCTCATTTGCATATATAACCATCAACTATGCAAACTAAATAATTTGAATCTTTAAGGCTAATCTTAAAAAAAACAGAAAGCAACTTCATTCAATTCTTAAAAGTGCATATATTAGGTTGTCGTGTGACCAATTACAAACGCAACTGGTAGCTCCTTAAAGACAAACGCACTTCGAAATTTGCTTTAATGACATCATTTCTACAATAGCCATCTTAAAATAAGTCAATCAACACAACTTAATTATAAATATAGCCATACAATTCATGAATGCAACTGTAATCTTGATTGCATACTAACAGTACTACTTTTTAATAAACTTTACAATCTGGATTCACTGCTAATAGTGTTATTCTCAGAAGTATACTTAAAGAACAAGCCAATCGCCTTTTAAATCAATTTTCACAGGATAAACACATTCGAAACAAAATTCAGTGAGATGGCTCAATTACACAAACTGCCAATGAATTCATAGCCAAAATGCACGCTGAATTTTCAGTACCAATCCTAGACGACAACATTCATATCCATACTACCATCTTTGAAACAGTACTGCTCGCATTTCATTAGTTCCGAAGGCAAGGTCATAATTTGCTCTTGACGAATTTCCGGGAGACGATTGTGTTTTGCATTTACAAGTACAATAACCATTAAACTAGTTGACGGAATCAGTACAGATGCTATAGATGATTACTAAAGTTAAATACACTTAAACCAATATAGAATTTTACCATTTCCTGGCGAACACTGGCCAGATCTTAATACGATGGGCCAGAACAGTATTATTAACAGCAGCTACTGGGCAAACTTTACAAATCATTTAATTCTAGTTTGAACTACATTATAACTCAACAGAACAAGAATGAACTGATCAACAACAATGCAGGACAGAGACAAATTTTGAAACCATTAACGCGGCAAAAATAGAAATCAATAGCACATCGACCCAAACCATTGTAAAAGAAAAAACAACTAAACTTAGCTTTACAATTTAAAAGGTTAAGGAGCTAAACAGGAACCACCATATCAACTTAATACCAATCATTAACAAGAAACAGGGATCAGCACACAAGCATATAAGCAATGAACATACTGTTCTTCGATAGTGAATTCAAATTGTAATTACATGGGATTCGCTTATACATATGATTTGTGACAAACTTATCGGTACCACGGCAACAGCAAATTTGAATACAGCAGCAGCAACTATCGCAACTATCCTCGATTACTCCCTTTGCGATTCAGAAATAGAAAAGGAAATTTTAGTTATTTTCGTATCCCAGAAATCCCTAAAGTCTCTCTTTTTTTTTTTTTTTCTACTGCTTTGTCTATCAGTCCATCCCCTCTCTTATGACTGAACTCCCTTTCTTTTTATATTCATTTCCCAAAAGCAGACCCCCCGTCCCCCACCAGATTTTCTTTTCCATTTTTTATTCCCTTTTTTCTGTTAGATTTCTGTTACCCAAAATCCTCACCCCCCGTATCCCACTTCCTTAACAGAATCGGTTTTTGCATGTGTATGATTCCCTAACTGAATCTGTTATGAACTTTCCAAATGTACTCTTTACCCCCCACGAGTTTCCCTTTTGTTTATTTTGTTATCCACTAGAAACTTTTATTTTTCTGATTTTTTTTAATTAATTTTTTAAACGGGTTACACTGACCCGACCCGAGACGCATTGACTTTGTTTAATTTCAGACCCAGCCTTTTGGACTCAAATTCGGATAGTTTCAAACTCACTGATGATCAACAAGAGCTTTTGAAAATATAGACAAAAAGAAGTATTAATCAAACATTTTCAATTTTAACACAAACTCGGACCTAAAACTTACAGAAATGGGGTAGAAAAATGAAGCGATACTACGAACGAATACTCAAACGGAAAACAAAACTGAAAACTGAAAACAAGATAAAAGGGAAGAAAGTACCTCGGATTAGGGTATTTTAACATCTTGATTTTAAGCTAAAATTGACTTTAACCGTGTGTTCTTGTTAAGAACACACGGCTAATGTCTATTTCCACTCAAATCGGGCTTCGATTATTTTCGATTTTGGACCCTTAAAGGTCCGATTTTTTGACCTGAATCGAAGGGTTTTTCGAGGGTTTTCTTAGTTAAAAAGTGTATGACTTTGGACGAGGGGGTAAGGTGATGAGTTTGGGATGATTTTGGATGGGTTTTGGAGGAGGAGCAACCATGGCTGCTGGGATGGAGCAAGGGCGGCTAGGGTTTGGTTTAGAGGGGGGGGGGTAGGGTTTAGTTAAGACAATTATATAGGAAGTGAGGGTTAGTTCCGGACCGTTGATCTTGTTTAGATCAACGGTCCGAATCAAACGGACTCTTAACAGACTTGGGCCAATCCGGTTTTTTGATTGGGCCTGATCTGATTTAATTATCAGCTAGCCCAATCCAATTCTTCTTCTTTATCTCTTTTAATTCTTTTTTTTTTTCAATTTTTTATGACTAGGCCACTTAACAATTACAATCTTAATCTACCTAAATGTGCAATTAAACTAAAATAACTATTTATAAAAATAAAAATAATGCTAGATTCTAGGAATTAAACATTAAAACTAAAAGTGTCAAATGAATTATTTTTTTATGATTTTTCAACTTTTGTAAAACAACTAATTAACAATTTAGTCCTAAAAAAATGTAAAATAAATCCTAAATGCCATACATGATATTTTTGAGTATTTTCATTAATTAATTACTTATGACTAATTATAAGTAATTAAACATCTAATTAATTATTAAGAAGGCTAATAATTAACTAAAAACTATTTTATTTTATTTATAGGAGTATTTCGGGCAGGGCAAAAATCACGTGCTTACAGTGTATTCTAATATAGAAAATTACATTCTTTTAAACATACTGGCTAATTTTTTAAAGGTAGCCGTAGGTTTTTCTTTAGGAACTAGTTGTTGTTGTTCTGGTTCATCATTTTCGTCTTGTTCTTCTACTTCATTGCCTGTTTGACTTCCTTCTTCACTTGTTCCGTCGCCCAAAATTTGATCAAGATACGCTTTGTCTTTTTTCTGAGAAAGTTCTGGTATTCCAAAGTTTCTTCGTTCTGCTCTAATCCAATCCCTGAATAAAACTCCTGTCTCCATTGCCTCTTCTCTTAACGAATGTCTGTGATCTCCAATTTGAAATCTTCCTTGGCTAAAAACGCTCTCCGATGCAACTGATGAAGCTTGAATTATTAATATATCCCGGGCCATTTTTGTAAGTATTGAAAATTGCGATTCTTGATTCTTCCAATAATCAAACAAACTATGAGTTCCAAAACTTGTAAGTTTCTTTTGATATTGAATTAAATAGACTTGGAATTCGCTGTATTCCTCCCAGTACTCGTCTTGTTCTGAAAGTAACTTTTGATCAAGTCTTCCAAAAGTGCTCATCTCCGCATGCCTTTTGCCCATTTGAGAAGAACTTTCACCGGTTGACAGTATTGGTGCAGTTGGTGTAGCAGTGTCTGCCCAAGCTCTATACTTTGCGAAAACAGGCACGGTATCTGAAAGAACTTTAGCACAAGCATGTCCTACACTTGGATATTTATTAGTCACAATTTCAACATGTGTAATCTCTAAATTTGCATATATTTCTCTAACAAGTCATTCAGTTAAATTAAGTTTAAATGCAGGATGCAACATAGAAGCAATGTAAAAAAGTTGGGGAATTGGGAAACAATATGTTTTAAATTTTTCAATCATAGCCTCTACAGCCATTTTATATTCTTCGTATTGCCTATATAATTTTAATAATTTATATATTCCAGCTATATAATATAACATGGTAGGAGTAGTTGGATAATTTTGTCCGAAAAATTCTAAAGTAGTATGATAGAATTTTTCTAAAAACTGAAGGAGATGTTGAACAAGGTTCCAATCGTCCTCTTTAAGGTGATAAAGTTCCATAAATACTTATTATACATTTGAGTAATAGGCTCTCTATATTCATTAGCAACAGTCAATGCTTCATATAAAGTGTTCCATATAAAGTGTTCCATCTAGTACAAACTTCTTTTGGGACTCTCCTAATCGATATTCCTAATTCTATTCATTTTCTTTCCCATTCTCTTTTTCTTTCTTGATTTTTATTTCTAAATATAAAAGTAAAAAGCTACTTTCACCTTTTCAATAATGTGGTTAAACAAGTCAAGACCATCTTTTACTACTAAATTGTAAATATGACATGCACATCTAACATGAAAAAATTCCTCAAAAGGGGTGTTCAGGTCTCAAGTTCCTAAGTGCTTCTGTGTTGTTTGTAGCATTATCTACTGTAATACTAAAAACTTTGTTAGTTAAACAATATGTACGACAAATTGATGAAACTGTTTTGGAAATATAATTACCCGTGTGTGGTTCATCAACAACTTTATAAGCAATAATACGTTTTTGAAATGCCCTATCAGGATCTATCCAATGAACAGTAACTGTAATATAATCACAATTATTTGTAGAACGACCCATATCCGTAGTAAGACATACTCTAGTATCAAATTTATCAAATAAATATCGCAAATAATCTCTATACTCGTTATTAAATTTAATAATATCATTTTTAACAGTAGTTCTTGGAAAACCTTTAATAGAAGGATTATATGTAGCCTGAATATAATGAACAAAACTAGTAGAAGAAGAAAAACTATAAGGTAAACCCTCTATCGCAACTAGTTTAGCAATATTTTTCCTATCCCTTTGTTTATCATAAGTAAGAATCCTTCCTGTTGTTTGGTTAATTTTCGCTTGGAAACCCGAGGATTCTTCATGTGCTACTCCCCCATCTTCGGTTCCTAAATAAATACCCTCCGGCCGCATTGACCATTCCTTGGGATTTTTATTTCTTAATTGAGTCCTAATTTTACCCGTCCCACCTTCATTACCCCCAGTTTTGAA
The DNA here is from genome assembly GCA_002018475.1 of Nicotiana obtusifolia. Lineage (NCBI taxonomy): Eukaryota > Viridiplantae > Streptophyta > Magnoliopsida > Solanales > Solanaceae > Nicotiana > Nicotiana obtusifolia. The sequence continues at coordinate 45,985 of MCJB01049910.1, forward strand.
AACCCATTCTATTCCACAAAGACCACATACAGCCGTCTGATTTTCAATTTTCTTTTGCACAAATTCCCACACCTCATATCTGTCATTACGTTTAACCGGGACTCTAGTAGGAGGTACAGGAGGCAAGTCAGACTGAACTTCAGGTGGACTAGCTTGAAATTCATGTGGTTCTTCTAAATTAACCCCGGTTTCATTGCACTTCTATGTGTTGAGAATCAAGTGGATTATTAGAGCTAAAATCATGATAATATTGAGAATCATCTATGTGTTGACTAGAACTACCAGCAATTCCTTTACCCCTATTTCCCCAACGACCACGTGTCCGCCCCCACTACTAGTTCCAATTGAACCTCTTTGAGACATAATTATAGCAAATAAAATAAATATATGACAAAAATATAATAAAAGAGTAGGAATTAGTAACGAGAAACCAAATATAACTGTATAATTGAGGTGAATTTGAACTTGAACCTTCACTTGATAGCAACTCTAATTAAAACTTGATAAAGAATCAAAATTGTATAATTTACACAAATAGCTAAAGTAGCAAAATAACAATATTGTAGAGAATTTGAGAGAATTAGAGAAAATTAGATGATTTTTGTGAAAAATTTGATGAAATAATGGGGTAATTATAGGAAAAAAATAGTTAGGGGTGGTTAAGGGGTGAAATGGCCATTTTTGGCCGTTGGACAACGGCTATTAGCTCAATAGAGCCGTTGCCAACGGCTAGTTTTTAAACTGACAGATTTTTTTTTCCGAGCCGGTCCGGTCCGGTTCCGGCCTTTTTTGTACCGGTTCATCCGGTTTCAAAAGGACAAACCGTCTCGCTACCAGGATCGGCACCTCAAGCCAATAAATGGTTCGTTTTTCATCGGTCCGGTCCGATGTGAACCTGACTGTTAGCCACCCTTAATTAGTAGCATCATGGTAAACAGGAGACCACATACTATATATGATTCTTTGAATATTAACACTGGTGGGAGCTACATGATTAACTAAAATAAGGCTGGAGCTGGGGGAATTGTTAGGAATAAAAATGGAAAGATGATACTGGCTATTCCCTATCCTACTCAATTCTACACTTAACAATTTTAGGGAAGCTCATGCAACATTAATTGGGGTATTTTGGTGTTGTTGTCAGAATTTTAACACTCTTGAGTTGAAGTTGCAGTCTATGATCATAGTCCAGATGATTAATGGGACATACCGACCTCCCTGAAAATTGCAAGGAACTATCGAAGTCATTCAGAAGATGGTTAGACAGAGGAACATTAAAGTAATACATTGTTATAGAGAAGGAAATGAGGTCGCAGATGCACTAGCAAAATTTGCCACAACCATCCAAAACTCAAGTATATTCTTTCAAGAACGTGAACTCCCTAAAGAAGCTAGGGGCCCTCTAAGTATAAACAATTTGCAGTTTCCTTCATTCAGAAAAAGAGCAAAGAAGCACGCAAATTGGAACGAAGATCCACCTTGAATACTAGCCAAAGTGTGGTTCAAGTGACAATTGGTCATTTATCTACCATGTGTTTTATGCTTTTAGATCTTAGATCAATAATTCTAATAAGATGTCACATGGCATGTTGCGATGTTTTTAGAATGGTGGTCACGCTTAATGTCCCCGCTCCTCTTTTTTTTATCAGTGTTCGGATAATATACATGGTAGGAGTCCATTCCAAATCCTCCAATACCATAGGAGATGAAAGCCTAAGTGGATGAATTAATTTTAAAAAACGTACTAGGCCGGTTCTACTAGTTGGGTCAAGTAGTGGGTATATGGGTCTTCATTGCAACAGATTACATTTTATTTTCATCAGAGGTCAATCTTTCTCTTAACTAACGAATAAATCCTAACACAAATTCCTCAATTTCATCACATTTTTCGTTGCTAACAAAATCTCTTAAGCCTCAACATTTTCAAAGGTTTTCTTCTGCAATAGGTTATACTGAAGGGATATTAAGGAAGTAGACGAGGAAACGGGTCATTTTTAGGCTTCTATCCAATACGGTACAGGTCCATGTTATACAAATAACTGAAAATCTAAATCTATAGGGAAGATTTTGACAAATAGCAACTTCTACGACTGCTGATTGAAAATCAGCTATCATTTCAAAACTAAAAATTTGCATGTTGTTATAGGTCAATTTTGTCTGATAGCATAGAATTCTTGTGCTGTCAGTGCACAAAACATGATACACTTTTCCAATATCCATTTGCCATGGCGAGGCATGACAACATTTGGCACGTTACGTTATATGTTGAGGTACTGAAACTCAAAAATGATTTCTTTATATAGGTCCAATGTGGGAACTGATGTTTGCAGGCCTAAAGAACTTGCTCCTTAATACGATAAGTTGGAGGTGTTTGGCCTTGTCATTAGCTATTACGTTGGACTTTATTGTTTGTTCATAATGTAAGTGATTTGTCTTTTTCCTTTTTTCAAGTTAGCACAATCTTTTATTGGTTTTCACTAATGTCGCATATGTGCAAAACGTTAACCTTCTAATAAAATTCACCTTTATCTTTTTTTGGATAGAATATACCAAGTCTTGTGAGGCTGCTAAAAAGAGTTTGGTCGGTTCTTATGGATAAATTTAGGATAAATTTCACAAATGGTCATATAATTATGATTTTTTTTCTACTAAATTCATATAACTTTATTTTCTCACACAAAAATATATAACTATGATTTTTTTTACCAAAGTCATATAACTATGTTTCTTCACACAATAATAATCATAAAACTTTTACTAACTCACAGAAAAATCATAGTAATTGAAAAACATAATTTTTGAATAGTATTTTCTTATTTTGTGGTTTTATTTTCTTATTTTTATCTAATAAATAATAATCCAATTAAAATAGGGATGAGCCAACTCGACTTGGCCCAACCGACCCAATACTCATATATAAAAATTAAAATAATACTAAAAGTGAAAAGTAAATCATTCAAAACATGATACTTCTATCTTTTATTTTTCCTTTCAAGATTTTTATTCAAATCGATAGCATTTTTATTTCAAGTGCTCTCTAATTATACCTTTTATTCCTTATTTTTTTTTTGTTAGAATCTCATGCATTTCGATCTAAGTTTCTTATGGAGGAAGAATTCACTTTTAGTATTATTTTAACTTATGTATATGGGTATTGGGTCAGGTTGGGTTGGATCATTCCTATTTTAAGGAAAAAATATAAAATTAATATGCCGGCCGAAACAAATTGCATTTGCTAGCTAAGATATATATATATATATAGAATGTGTATATTATATGTATATAATACACACATATATAAAAATATATTTTATTCGGCTATTATTTTTGAGAACGGTTAAAAATATACTTATATTTCTCCTATTTTAATTGGATAATTATTTATTAGATTAAAAATAAAAAATAAAAACAAAAAAAACGTAAAATAAGAAAATACTACTGTAAAATTTATTTTTCGACCGCTATGATTTTTGTGTGAGTTAGTGAAAGTTTTATGATTTTTGTGTGGGAAAACAAAGTTATATGACTTTTGATGAAAAAAAAATCATAATTACATGATTTTTGTGCGAGAAAACAAAATTATATGACTTTCGTGAAAAAAAATTATAATTATATGACCATTTGTGAAATTTACCTGATAATTTTACGGATGGACATCCGAGCTAACTTTTAATTTATCATAAAAGTGATAAAACTAACTTTCATAACGTAAAATAATTAATCTATGTCTTTATATCACGAAAAATAAGAAATGCCAGAAAATGATAATCGGGTCCCAGAAAACACTAGTAAAAATTTTCCCATTCTTGTATAATCTGAAAGTTGATGAGAGAGCATAAGAGTTTGAGCTGCATACGTAGTTGAGAACGTAAAACCAACAAAATGATGTTCTCAGTGGGTTGCTATATAATTTTTGGATCATCTTTTGAAATGCTTGAGTGGTAGAGTTGAGCGTGCGATTGACAACCCTCGTGAGCATCATTGTGTGTGTGTTTGTGTGTGAGAGAGAACGGGCCCTTGTTTTCTTCCGTCTGTTTCAAACAAATACATTAATAATTCAAGAGAAATGAGAACATTATTTTTTTCATTATATTGCGGAAGAAATAATACATGGACTAATTGTTTAGGGCATTTTGCCATATTTGAGGGCGTTGAGATCAGCATAGTACTTTGTTATCCATCCTTCAATGATTTCAACTTCTGCTTTCCTTTGCATGGTTAACCATTCTGGATCAGTTGGCTTGCTGGTAAGAATGTCTAGACAATGCGAACCTACAAAAATACAAATAAATAAAAGGAAATGAAAAGAATTAAGAAGAATTCACAAGTCCATTCTAGAGAACAACAAAAATATTAAATCCATGGTATAGCTCGAGTTGGTACAGTTTTTGTTCCCAATATCAGTTGTCTTTGCAAATTGAATGGGTCTCAAAATATTTGATATTTTAGAAAATAAGAAGGTGTTTATCAACAACTATTTAAATCTATATACACTTAATGTTTATGTAGTACATTGTTAACTAAGTGAGATATACAAGTTTAGAAAATTATCTCGTATGTCCGGATCTATTGAATCTTTTTCTTAAGAAAAATTTTAAAATAAATAATATGGATAAGTGCTATAAGCAACAAATTTGAAAAATTTATGGTTAATGTTGATGTCTTTACTAATATTTCCTATTCTATGATAACATAGAACATGAGCTCCTTTATTACTATAATTTGTTTGGCAAGTAATAATGGCATACCGTTACGCGTGTGGACAGCTCGTAGACTATGAGATATGTCTTGTAAAACCCTAAAAAGAAAAGCAGACAAAGAAATATTAATGCAAGACATACAACATGAATTAGGTCAACAATTTAACATATGTCACCAAATAGGAAAAGGAAAAAACTTTGTCAAGGACGTACCCTGCACTACTGTAAGGATCTTTTAGCCCATTAGAGAAAATGATGTTGCTAGCAAACCTACGAAGAATTAATTTGATATCCTGCAAATCCACTCATGTACGTTTAGATATTTGGTAATACATAAAAAAAGACAGCTCGGTGTATAAAATATCATGTGTTTATGCAGAACTCAGGGAAATACCACACCACAAATAATGTGACGTAGGCAACTTATCTTTATACGAGGATCACTACATAGAGGATATTTCACGGCTCAAACCTTTAATCTATACGTCATATGAAGACAACTGTACTGTTACTCTGACTCTAAATATCTAATACATAAAGGAAAAGTAAAATGACAAACCATATATAATGCGGAAAAGTTGTAAATGGAAGTAAATTTAAAGGATGGGAAGTATACATGTCCACCATAATAAGTTGTGACCCAATGTGGACGAGGGGAGACACGATAGTCGCTCTTGCAGTCTTCTATGAACTCATCCAGATTAAAAGGAGCTGAATAAAACATTGTATCATTTTCGCTTCGCCCTATAGGCATCACCATCTCACTGCATGTCTGAAAAAACAAAACTAGCTATTAATTTCTAAATTATATTTGCTTCAAAATATCTGATGAAAAATTCGGTATAAGTTCTTGAACTAATTCCACCTTTAAAAATATTGGTCCAAAAGTTAATATTTGTCGAAAAATTATTAATTGTTCACATATATAATATTTATGTGGCGTGTCAAAATGTTGAATTCAGTCCGCGGTAAATGTCATGTTCATCTTTCCATTAATTCTTCACTTACATATTAGACTTTTATTTGCATTAAAATTTGAACCCGTGGTCTGCCTTGGATCCACGCATTACACATTGTGCTCTTACTACTAAATTTGAGGAAGTTTTTAATGTGTACTTACTTGCCATCTCCATCCCATGTTGGTTTCACTAGGTTGATTATAAAAATTTGTGTTGTAACAAGTCAAATTCCCTTGAGATGCAACAATTCCAGCATGAATACGATCAAGAACATGACTTCCTTTGTGTGCACCATCAATTCCTCCACAAACCACTGTCACTGGATATGTTGGTGGCTTGTTATACTGAGCTGCTGTTGCATATAGTGAATCCAAATAATCCTTCAACTCAGAAGAACTATTCAAGTGCCTGAACTCCAAGAAATCAAGATTAATTAAATTGAATAAAGATAGGTGGGGGAAAAAAGAGAGAATTTTTTTGAAATATATAAAAGAAAGAGAAATTAAAGATTACGAGCAAGTCTTGAATTTCCGACTGAGATAGGAGAGTCCATTTTTTCTAGAAGCAATCTTGTCAATTATAGACCATGATTTTCGTATAGTTCGATAGCAAGTCTTACTCACTTCCTGAAATAATGTAGAATTTAACTTAGTTAGTTAGAACAAAGGAAAAACTTAAATAAAATAATAAAAGATTTGATATATAAATTAAATTAATGATTTTCTTACTTTAAAATCCTTAGTCACTATTGAATAATATCCATTTTGAGGAATGATGTCATCAAAATAAAGAATAGGAGCTGATGAAGCTAGAGCACCAAGAGCTATATGAGGATACTTCATACGAAACCACGAAGCAAGCACTGAAAATTTCACCAAAAAAAGAAACAAAAAAAAAAACGAAAAAACAAAAACAAAAAAGAGAGAGGGTTTTAATAAAATTCCAACTTTAAATTACCTAAAAACTAAAAAGACCAAAAAAGGGAAAGAAGGGATGATTTTTTATTTCTTACTTCCTCCATAGGATCCTCCAATGACGATAATAGGAGAATTTTGTACTGAGAATTTTTCTTTAACATGCAGTAGAAGTTCTGCATAATCAGCTATAGCTTGTGCTGAATTGAAATAACCTCTTGTATCCTCATCTTTTAGAGCTTCTTCCATTGTTCCAAATGGTATTGATTTTCCATAATATCTATGCTGAAAAATTGTATGCAAAAAAAATTAGCAAAAAGAAACTCCAAACCATAAGTCTCTTTTTTTCCGCTTTAACCATCTAATATCTGGAATTCATATGAAACATGACTCGATTAATTCAGATTTGATAGCTCGGTGCATAAAGCATCATATATTCACGCATGGTCGGGGAAGGGCCACACCATAGGAGTGTGAAGTAGAAAGTCTACACTAATGCTTGGCTGATTTTACGGCACGAACCCGCGACCTATAAATGTGATGTAGAAAGTCTATCCTAATATAAGAGTTAGTGGCTAATTCTATGGCTCGTACTCGTGACCTAATAAGACACAGTTGTGGTTTAGATGGATAAAATAAGCTTACCTCCATGTAAACAAGAAGAGCCTTAAAACGAGGGGCAAAATCAGTGAGAAACCCAATACCAAGAGGATCCCTATCAATGGAAGATTCAGCACCAAGATAAGCAAATATTGGGGAGCTTGAATTGGAACCACCCCAATACTTAGTATTAATTATGTATCTTTGTTTAAAAGTGGAATAACTTTTAGGTCCGTAATTGAAGTGATCAAGTGTTTGTGTATAGTAACATGTCTCAAACTCTTTTGGTAGAGTAAAAGAAGAAGAATCTTTAAGGATATTTTCAAGAAGTGGTGTAAGCCTTGGGATTTTATGGGGTTTTACAGAAATTGAGGTTCTTGAAAAGATCAATAAAAGAAGCAAAAGAAGCCATTGGAATAGGAAAAGTTTATTCTTCATCTTCATATAATATTGCAAAAAGACTTTGGTAAAGAATGTTTCTTGGTTATTCCTTCTATACGGTGGATCTATTTATAAGAGTTTCACTCTCCCACCACGTGAGGCGTCATTCACTCGTTTACTAATTACCACTAACAAATTATTTTTGCAAACGTGAAGCATAAAGTTAAAGATTTATAACGACATATATAAAGTTCGGATAATACAGAGATTTTAGTTTCTCCCTTTTGACCAAGCACTATATATATTGATGAAAAGTTTGAAGACTTTAATCATTAAATTGGGCTTCGGGATAAAGTCATAAAACATGGTTATCTAATTTGAATTTAAATTCTATGTGCGGATAATGTACAAAATAACATATATATATATATATAATATATATATATATATATCGTGCTGCTTAAAAGTCAATTGCAAATTTAAATTCTAAATTACGTAATCATTTTTTTTGAAATTTGATTACAAAATTAAGTTCTATGTGATGATAATGTAAATTATATAATTTAAAAACTAATTACTAGCCATAGTTTATAAGTATTGATTGGTAACTTGAAATAATCAGTTAATTTGTACTAAAAATGTAAACTGTTAACATAATCGGTATATGTCACATAAATTCAAGTATTTTTAGACTTTTTTAATAAAAGATTCTTGAGTCGAAGGTCCATAAAAAATAACCTCTCTACATTCACAAGATAGGGATAAGGTCTGCATGCACATTACCCTTCTCAGATCTAACTTATGAGATTATACTGAATTTGTGAATAATATACTTATGGTTGAGTGCATTCTAAAAATAAAAAAGATTCAGTTTTGCCAAAAGTGACTTCAAATCATGAATCTTATTGTGACCCTATTTTTTTTTTAAAAAGTTCCCTCCCAAATAAAGAAAATTTATAGCGTTTTCACACTTTCCTTTTAAAATGACTCGAACTCAAAACTTAATAATCGAAAATAAAGGTATTTTACCAAAGGAGCAATCTTCACTTGTCACGATTGTGACCCTTTATGACCACTATTCCAGTTTCATTTGAAAAAGCCATGTAAAAAGCTAAACAACTTTATGAAACTCCATCATTACCATAACTGACCGGTTGTTACATTAATTTGGCTTTATTAGACTGCATTAGTAATTTAGTATTCCACTGCAATTTGGAAGGAACTAAAAAAATAAAAAAGACGAGTAACAAATATCCGTAAAGTATTATATTTTTTAAATAACTTTAAATCCTAAACCCTAAATTTTAAATTAATGATCGAACTCAAAAGGAGGGTTCGTCGAAGAACTTGTCTTAGTTAATTTCCACATCGCAATTGAAAAGAAAAAGCTATGAGTGATATAAGGGTGAATTTCGAAAGATTTAGGATGTGTTTGGCATGACGGAAAATATTTTTCATGAAAAGTGTTTTCCTAAAAAATGTTTTAATGAAAAATGAGTGGTTTTATCACTTATTTTCTATTGTTTGGTTGGTGAGTGAAAAATATTTTCTGAAAAATATTTTCTATTATTTGGTTAAAGAGTAGAAAATATTTTGTTATGCTACTCCTCCCCCCTCCCCCCACCCCTTTCCCCCAAGTCTATAAAAATTCACACAAATCCAAAGGAACTATGTGCTGCTTTACTTTTTTACGCAAAAATAACATTAAAATTTGTGCTCCATAACTAAAATAATTACTCTTTTTTTGGCTGAAAAAGAAAGTACTCTTTCTACAACATGAAAATAAAGTACTCATTTTATTGAAATAAGAGAAAATATTTTTTCTACATCATGAAAAGAAAATACTCATTTTGTTGAAGAAAAAAATAACTTTTTTATGAAACGAAAATATTTTTTTGTTGAGACAGAAAAAAAAATACTTTTTCTACATGAAAAGAATTTTTTTTTTTGTTAAATGAAAAAAATACTTTTTTATATCATGAAAAAAAAATCTATCTATAACATGAAAAGAAAATACTATAATAATATTTTTATTTTAGGGTGGGGTTGGGGTGGAGGTAGTGTTGAGGGTAGGTGGGGGATAGGGCGGGTTTGTGTGAATTTTTAT